>CM051025.1:65301568-65549068 GCA_027627225.1 Congeria kusceri | reverse complement strand
CAAAAATATTACTTTTTCCCCATTTAATGTAATTTAAAAATCATTTATTCTTAATTTATATGACTGTGGTCCTAAAGATTTTTGTCATTGACCATTGCAGAGGTGTATGGTGAGAGCAAGGAAAGACAACTCTGAGAATGAACTGTGTGTTCGTAACGAAAATTAATGCATTTCTAACATCCAGAGTTTCTTTAATAAATTTACACAGATAAATAATATCTGAGTTATATTTAACCAGCTCGATAAAGTTATACGCATAATTAACCAGCACGATAAATTTATACACATAATTATTTTCTAATATATTTTTCTGATGTCAGTATATAACGTTAACAAATAATGACAAAATGGTATTCTTCGTCTATATCTGTAGAATTTATATTTATGGGAACGAGATAAAGAACATATACAGAAAGAGGGAAGTACTTTAAATAAAGAGCATGCCAATAAAAATAAAGAGTATGGTTTGAATCAAAAGACGATTTCAATTGCACATTCACTCCTGGGCCCTGTCTTATCAAAGATCTTACGACAAGTTTAAGTTACGACTGAATTTTGTAGTTTAAAAAATAGATATTTATGATCCGTATGTTCCTGAAAGATACCAAGGAAATGAATAGAATTACTGAAATGAAGTAATAATAGATGTTGGTGCATAGCATTTATGCTTCTTCGAAAATTGTATCGTAATGTAAATATGCCCCACGATGTTTAATAAGACTTGGTAAATTTGATCGAAATTGAAAATGTAATATTGCTTCATCAAACAAACTCACCACTTGTGCATACAATATATGTTTATCCGTAGTTTAGTTTAGGTGTTTTTCTTTGATGTACATGAATTCGTTTATGATTGTGAATAGGCAGATGAATTGTCGTTTACTTAATGGCGATAACGGAAAGAGAGAAACCTTTGCAAAACATACAAATTAACAACATTAATTTCAGCTAACGAAGGACGTGTTTTCTGGCATGACGAAAATATAGAACCTACTCGTTTAGATAAAGCATTCGATAACAAATCAGACAGACGTGTTTACATTATCAAACTGGCAACTTGTGAACATCAGACAAACCACGGCCTTTAAATCTGAAAAATATGCATCAGAATCGATGCATTGATGACTGTCTGCTTCTGCCACCTAGATTCTATTTATTGTGCGTGTTTCGAAGTAACCGGAAGTACCTGGAGAAACACAACTGTCCAGTATGGTGACCGCCAACCAAAGTCACATGCGCCTGGACCCTGGAAATGAGCCCCAATTGCGCATTTGAGAAGCGAGTGTGCTAACAACCACTGCGCTAGTCAGACAGCCATCTATGTTGTGGTTCTTTGATAAAATATTAAGACTAATACCATTGGAATTAAACTATTTATACAGACATGTGTAAGTTACCAAAATGACAACTTGTGTACGTCAGACAAAACATGGCATGTTACTCGGTAAATGTATGTTGTAAATGTCTCCGAATCGATGCAGTGACCTCATTCACAAATGTCTGCTTTCTGCTACCTAGATTCTATTTAATGTGTGTTTTTTCATGTGTGTGTTTCGACGTAACCTCGATCGCCTAGGTGAGAAGCGAGTGTCCTAACAATCACTGCGCTAGACGGACAGCCGCCTATTTTATGAGGTTCTTTGATAAAACATTAAAAATAATATCGTTGTAATTGTGTTGTATTTTTATTGATTTGCGTGTTTTATTTACAGTTGGCTGTAAACAGCATATCATACATTAGAGATATGCTTCTTCAACACGTTACATTAATTTATCAAGTCTATTGATAATTTTATATTACGAGGAAATGCTACACGTACGTATTCGTATTTCAAAAACGTTTTTAAATTCTGCACGATGAGAATCCATTTACTCATTTTACAACATTCCTTAATGACACAGGTGTGCGATATGCATGTACAGTCAAACTGAACTCAGAGGTTTATTTAAGTGTTGATTACCACACGGGGGTCTGTCATATATCAAACAATCACACGCATCTACAGATTTAAAAAAAAATTGTCAATTTTACAATATCAGAAATTCCAAATCGCATTACATTTTCATATCGTAATAAATAATAACGTTTCACAGCAAAGAGCCTGACTTATGAAAGCACAATTATGCGTAAAAAACATCGACAGATAAATATACCATGTTATTTAAGTTTATTGCAGTTATTTGTGTCTTAAATTTATTAATTGTTAAAAGGAATCAACTCCTCGTGTTGTTAACTAACATTTTATCAGTATTAATTTCATTAAAAAACAAAAAAATCAAAGAGAACAAACAAGGACGTTAAAAAATTGTCGTATTTATATTAAAACACGAATATCAGTGGAAGGGCCTCATCGGACGTCATCAAAAGTTGCCCACGAACTTACAGGAAGTTCAAATGATTTAGGTCTGTTTTGGGACATGTTCATTTTCAAGTAAGATAACGGATTTCCGAATAAATATTGGCAATTTTGACATATAAAATAGATAGTTTACATTCAGATCGATTTAATGTGATGTGTTTATATTGAAACAAGTGGGTTTTAATGCGCATGCGCAAAGTCGAAAGCTTAACACCGACGAACTTACAGGTATAGAGGCTAAATAAACCAACAAAGATAGACTTAATTTCGTAAAGTGCTCAGATCAAAGTTTTTTCAGCGGTACAAACACATTTCTGCTATTACAATAAGAACTAAATTTTACTAATCACCGCGGCGACTATCTTCCGCGCGAACGTTCGAACGCTCGTCACCGCTTTTCGTACAGTTTTTATCAATGTGATATCACAGTGAGTTTGTATACATGGACGTCATTCATTCTTACAAACTCATTCATACAAACTCACTGTGATGTCACATTTATTGATAGAAACTGAACGAATGACGTCGCGGATTCATTTTTTGCGTTGTTTATTGAAGGTTTAACAACTGTAAGTTTGTTCTGTGTCTGTTTAAAAATCTACTAGTGTCGTGTTAGAATAATTTATTTGCAATTTTCCCGTCTTCCCCTACATATGGAAGCGTCCTGGTGCCAGATGTGAAAATAAAAATAAATAAAAAATACTCAATATTAGAAAACTTATCTCGTAATTACGACTTGTTATCTCGTAATTACGACTTAGTATCTCGTAATAACGACTTTTTATCTCGTAATTACGACATAGTATCTCGTAATAATGTATTAATGCTACACAAATGAAGTAAAAGTAGCATGAATATCATTTCGACGTATTCCGGGCGAGACTTATTTCACAACATGTTATTTATTGAAATGTATCTTTTTATAGATTGATTAACATCAACTGGAGAAGTTGATAGAAATGTACAATTCTTATTGTTTCTTTATAGAACACAACGCAATTCAATTTCAAATTAACATGCACAGTATGTTTATAAACATAAATTCCCCATTTATTCAAATATTCGCTCTTATGTGTCTCTGTTCGCTAATTGATGCATGTATATTATAACAGCTATACACCAGCAGCTCAACGTGCGCTATTTTTAGAATGATCGTGTGTTGAACTCGCTATCTAGAATCGATTGTTATTATTATTATTCCCTAGAATTAGAAAATTTGCCCAATTCTATTGGCATTCAATTTTCCCGCTGCATACTTATCGCAAGAAAATATGGGTCGAAAGTGATCTTAGACAGCTACGCCGAAAAAATACATAGGGGATATTACATGACTGTGGTGTTCCGGTGGCTTGTATCGCTCGAGTTGATTGTGTAACGCTATATTCCACGAGCCCGCAGGGCGAGTGGAATACAACTTTACACAATCAACGAGAGCGATACAACCCACCGGAAAACCACAGTCATGTAATATTCCACTTATTATGTACCTCCTTCCGATCAAAACACCACCAGATACTGCCATGAAACAAACACAATGATAACAAACAGTTCTAAAGAACGCGCATGAATACATGCCATGTACATCAATGATGTCATTAACATAAACATGTTATGGCGTCATCGAGTCTATAAATAGAACGGGGCGTTCCCAATGTCGCTCGGTACGTTACAGAAATATACGATTCTCAACGAACGTAAAAGTAGTCCGGTTTTTCCAGCCGTTGAATACGGAAAATTATTTCACAGTGTGAACTACGGGAATTCTATCTGGACAATTGTATTTTATACCAAAAATACACCAATATTTGAGTCAGATTATCTAAAGGTATATACTAAAATCAAATGTGTCGCGTTATATTATCCAATTTTGGTTGACATAGATAGTCTCAAAAGAAAATTTTCTTTTATAGAACCATTATTATTTGGTTAACTTAAAATCTCTTGAAAAGTTCATTTTATAGAAAAAGAGTTTTTTTTTAAGTTTCCCTCGAAAATATATTTTTACCTAAGATAAGGTTTAACTGGGTTAGTCTTGAGATTTCCTTTCGTATACTTCAGAATTCATTTGGTTGTGCAAATTAAAAACAAATCACTTTGTAGAACCGTATGTGTGGTTAACGGAATTACACCACACAGTATCCCAAGTAGAACAGAAAAACAAACATGTTCAATTCAAGAAATAATTTTCGATTTATCGTTGTTTATCGGCCAATAAACAACGATTTGAGGTTCTGATGCGGAGGAATTAAATTTACGAGGGCGTTAGCCTGAGTTGTTTAATAGCCACGCATCAGAACGACAGAGAGTTGTTTATTGGTCGATAAACAACGATAATGCAAAAATTATTTAGATTCTAGCATGATTTGACATACATTTTTGCAGTTGTAATTGGAACTACTTTTTATAATGCTCCGCTCGGAATCGGGACTTCTTTGTGCGTTGTTTATTGGGTATTTTAACAACGATAATTTTGTTCTTTGTCTATAGAAAAAATAGCGAGTATCATGTTAGAATGTTTTAATTATATTAATCTTTTCTTAAAATAAATAAATACCTGAATTTTTACTTACATTGGTGGAAGTTTCCTATACCCAAAATGTCCCTCTTTGACCTTCATAATTTCATCCACGCCGACATTAAACAAGAAAACCTTGACTTCATTCCACAATGGTCACTTTCAATTAAAGTGAACAAATCTACACAACAGCACTAAACTGTCGCCATAATCTTCTTGCATTTTTGGAACAATTTATTTTAAAGCGCATTTTTAATATTACGACATCATTACTTCATTTATTGCAATAATGCACACACAAAAATCGAATAATCATAAACCTTCTTTTCGTTCTTATATATCTTTCGGTGAGGACCGTTAATATTTTTCATTTAATTTGATCGGAGTAGCTCCAATTCCCAACAGTGCTCCTGAGGCTACACACAACTATAACAAAGGCTACACTAATCCATAGGATTCCCTCTCAACGCGCTGCGATATATACCTTAAATCATTTTAATATTTGATCTAAGCTGACAGGTAAATATTATGATTAACATATCTTAACAAGAGTCAAAGGTACTCATCTTTGGCTTTCTTTCCAGTACGCTCTTGAGGCGAATGAGCTGTTTGTTGTTGCTAAAAAGGGTAAAAGTTAAGTAAATATTAGGGTTTATTTTCAATTTCATTTATTAGACATAACTTGAGTTGACTTAGTCAATATGTTATGTTTGCCCAGAAATTTATATTTCCATGACAATCGGATTGATTACAATGGTTGGATGGATGGATGGATGGATGGATGGATGGATGGATTGATGGATGGATAGATGGATGGATGGATGAATGGATGCATGGATGAATGGATGGATGGATGGATCTGTGGATGTATGGATGAATGGATGTACGGATGGATTGGTTGTTATTAGGTGATTGATTGATTGATCGAGTAATCAATTGAGTGATTAATTGATTGAGTAATCTATTGAGTGATTGATTGATTAAGTGATTTATTTATTTATTCATTTATTTATTTACTTATTTATTTATTGAGTGAGTGAGTGAGTGAGCGAGGGAGGGAGCGAGGGAGGGAGTGAGCGAGTGAGCGAGGGGGGAGTGAGGGAGTGTGAGGGAGTGAGAGGGAGTGAGGGAGAAATGTAGGAAGATGAAATAAGGAATGAATGACTAGATGACTGAATGAAGGAATGATTGTTGTTCATGCTTATATCGCTATAATAGTATTTAGCAATGCCTTTAAATAACCAACAACATGTATATAGAGGAGGTAGGGAATCTTGGTACCGTGAAATCACGCGATTTAACATATTAAACGAAATACCTATTGAAAATCAGACGACTGAAAAATTAATTTAATGTTCTATACATCGGCTAATAAATTTTATACAATGGCTGCTAAAGTACCATTTGATTTTATATGAAAGCATTGAAGCCCCCAGATGCATATTTGATCTGTTTGATTTCAACCACATGGGGTGTTAATATATATATATATATATATATATATATATATATATAGTGGATGTAGAGAAGTACATTTATCTTGTATTGTTATCTTTTTATTGCTCGTTGGTGAATTATTTCGTAACGTTTCGTAAATTAATTACAAAAAACGCCGAATAGTAGATAGACGCAAGCCAATCCGCAAGCTTAAAACTTTTTTTTCAAAACATGTTAGTTAAGGTGTACGAAGACTCGTGAATACGCGACCACTATAATGCAAAGTCTATGTTTACCTTTTGATTACAATACATCTTGATTAAAATATTTGAGGCATGTCGTAGGAAAACCGTGCTTAATGCATGTGCGTAAAGTGTCGTTCCGGATTAGTGTGTGCAGTCCGCACAGGCTAATCCAGGATGGCACTTTCCGCTTTTATGATATTTTCAGTTTCGAGGTAGTCTCTTCTAAATATAAATCTACTGTAGGCGGAAAGTGCCGTCCCGGATTAGCCTGTGCGGAAATCTGGGACGACACTGTACGCACATGCATTAAGCCCGGGTTTTCCAGGACGCGTGTCAATTATGGTGTGGGTATGATTTAACATTTCGACCGAAAGAGTACTTGCAGTAGACTGGGGTATTAACCGTCAATCTGTAGAAGGCTCAGTTCAATATTTTATGACACGCAAGTTTATTATTATGTGACACTTATTAGTTTCAAAACAGAACCCTCCAAATCCATTTATTACAATATTCACGAAAGCTTTATTATCGATATTGCAATGACTGATATCGATTTGGTTACTCACCCATTAAACAATAAACGCGTGGAAAGAGCGTACATCGTTTAAAATACTTATAGTTTGTGATGGTAGCTAGCTTCTCAAAGAGTCAAAGCGTTGTTTTAAATGGGCGTATCGACGGTAGATCGAAAATAACATTTGCAAAAGCAAAGTTCATTTGCAGATAACTCATGCTTGAATCATTGTTCAATACACTTGTCTTGTTCAAAAAAAGAATCGACAAACATAAAATAATATTTTAACATATAAGCAGTTGTCATCGGTGACACTTTCAAGGGCGCATGAAAATTAGGATATCACAGTAGATATATTGAGAACATAGAAATGTACACGTTTTAACGTTACGCGCATGCGCGACATTGATTAAAGTTTATTGCGTAGGGGAAGCTTTCAATGCAGTGTACAATGTTTTAGACGTGTGTTCGAAATCTTCTGGAACAGTGTATCCAAAACAATGTGTTTTTGTCATATATTTTCACGATTCTAATAAAGTTTTGCTAATCGAAAATATATTTTAGATTAATAGAATTACATTGCTTATAATATATGTTGGTATTTCTGTTAAAATACCGTGGATGTGCCCCTTTAATTTTGCGAGCTCCAAAATAATGAAGCTTATGAATCCCAAAGGCAACAATTGGTATACATAAATATCCGAACTTGCCAAATCGTAACCCAAGTATAATACTTCAAGGGACTGCAGTCCAGATGGTCCAATAGTAAAAACGAAAGAAATGTGTAACAAATACACGATTTTCTTACATTATAGTATATAATACATTTAAAAAAAATTGGAATATGTTATATTAGTTTTCTTCCTTTTTATCGTTCTAAAATCTATAGCGTCTGCAGACGCTATAACCCATTGAGTAATTTAAAAATAGCGACGTTTATATTTAGGATAATCACGCTACAGTTTAGTTGTGTCAAGTCGCTCACGCACACACGTTTAATCAGATGCGTGTACTTGGGAAGCCGTGGTATTTTTAAATCGGGAATACCGGGTTCAAGGAAAGTGCGAGCAACTTCTATTTTTCAATAAAATATACAGTTCAGGACAGTATTTGATCGTTTTTTATACAAATAGTGATAGGTTTACGCAACTTTTACCGTTTAGGCCTAACTACAAAAACATGCACAATTTATGCCCATCTTGAGATCAGTATCTTCAAGTTAACATAGTTTTAATGTGCATGTAAATATTTCAAATTCTATATTATACTTACACAAGAAGCAAGTGTTTACTCTTTAGCAGAAGAAACCTTAAATGCAAATGGAAATATATAACACCAGCACACTTATGGAATTGTGTGATTTCATGAATACGGGCCATATAGACTTTCAGCATTTGCAATCCATTATAAAGGAACATTTCACCCTGTATAGGATCATATTTTTCAGAAATCATATTTTTCACAAACCTGTGAAAAAAAGGATCTCATTTGTCACATCTGTAAGTGTGAAGAATGTGACTGGCAAGAAACGGGGTATGTGTGAGGATCACAGAAGAATATGATTTCATTGTATACCAAAAACTGAATACGATCACAAAAAATGTGAAGAATAAAACTGTGATGTGTGCAGAACAAGATCTAAATTTTCACACCTTTTAAACGTGTCCAAAAACATTGACAACAATTTAGATTTGTTCGATCTTTTCTTTTTCTTAACTTGATTAAATGCGATCACAACATTAAAAGAAGAGCGCTAATACCTGTGAATTTTGTTGACACTCGTGATATACCCTGGTGGACATTTTGATGCGATGGTAAAAATGTGTATGACTTTAATTTTATTGTTGATTACAATTCGTTATACCTCTTGTGGTATGTCCGTAAATGTGGGTATATATAGGATCTTACAACATAATTATAGTGATTTTAATGACTACACCTCGGTAAAGTATAATAACCTACATTTCGACTGAAAACACACACACACACACGCGCACGCATGCACCCCCCCCCCCCCCACACACAACAGTTTAGCTTAAAAGAACCTTGCTGAAAAAAAACGCACACAATTTATGGATTGTTCTTAAAGGGGCTGTATAAACAAAAGGGCATCGGGGGTTGTTTTTTTAAATCTGAAATTAAGATATTAACGAGGGCTGTAATAACGGCTACACTAATGTATATATAACGGGGGACAAGTTTTCGCATTCTGATAAACAGTTATAAGATCAGTCATGCTTGTTTGGCCCTTTTCATGTTTACATTTTGACGTCAGAATTGTAGTTTGTATAACCGTAGTTTACACAGGTTGTCTTACATCGCAGAATAGCGCAGTTGTGTTTAAGGGGCTGTCTACTGTCATTTCTTCGTATTTCTCCTAAGTGATGATTTCGATACCCGCTTGGAGTTTTAATTTTCACAAACACTTTTGCTGATTTGTTTTAACTAATATCTCATTATGTAGTACATTTTGTATTCTTTATTTTAATGTATATGTCTTAGTATAGCTCATTTCTATCATCTACTATCATTTCTATCATCTACTATCATTTCTATCATCTACTATCATTTCTATCATCTACTATCATTTAGGTGCAATAGGAATCCAATTTTTCGTTGACATAGTCCGTTTAATTCCAAAATAGTTTTTGTGCTGTACACCCAAAAAACTCTAATACACGTATTTTCGCTGAGTTGACATGGAGACTTTAAACTGCGCATTGCTGAATGTCATTTGCAAGCAAAAGGCATTCGTAAACATTGACGGCATTGATGCAATTAAATTCAATAAAAATAATTGAGAAAATTCGATCGTGGGCCATTTTGTTTCAATGCTATATTTATTAGATGAAACGAAGTGTAAGCAAAACTTTTATTTGCTATTCAGTTCGCAGTTTTTGATCACCGGAAATGTTGAGATCTTCTACAAACACCGCTCCACTGTGTATCCTTATAACTACAAGTCCAATTGCTTTATGAAAACAAGTCGTTCAGTGTACAGAGAGGTGTTTGTATAAAAGAAATGTGGGTTAATCAATGGAGGGGGGGGGGCATTTATAACTAATACATATCATTTAAATTATTAAGACAAGTGAAATTCCAATAATGCAAAATGTAAATACCATTCACCTACTACGAACACAGAGTGGAAACATGTATGTACATGTATGTATTTTCGAAGTTTATGAGGTCCTTTCGCGCCGAAGCTGCATTATGCGAGGACTCGTAAAGCATCACCAAAAAAATAAATATTTCAGTAACAGGTAAATAGCTGGAAACTGCAGCTATGACTAAAAATTCGTCCCAACTTTTGATGAGTCTAAAAGTAATTTAGGCAGGGGTGCTGGGACACCCCCCGGGTCCTCACATAATTCAGCTACGGCGCGGAAGGATCTCATGAACTTCGAAAATACACATATACACCCTGAACACACGTTTCTATCATCACCTTTACGTTATATATTTAATCCTCTTTGATGAAATAGGTAGTTAGACTTTCTGTTATGAAAATCTCGTGTTTGACAGCGACCATCGATCCGATTGGCTAAGAGCGGTCACATGACTATTGGGTATTTTCCATAAAGAAGTCCAATAACGCAATCTTATGACGTCATTTTGTTGATTATTTTCGTGACGTCTTTGTGTGGGTTTTGTGTTATTTTGTAAGTTTTTCTTTCGTTTATTTACAAGTGATATCAAATAAAAGAAACCAGTGAAAGGTAATCGGTGAGATATATTCGTTACACTGTTAGTAACTGAGGGTGTATGGGACATATACCCTCAATGGCATGATAACATACTCGAGCTACGCTCTCGTATGGTATGAAACTTCTGAAGGTGTATATCCCATACACTCTCAGTTACTAACAGTGTAACGAATACTACCTGTATAACACAAATATTACAGTAGACTATGGCGATTTAAAATAATATTCGGTATGAATATGATGTATCAAGGGTTTCTGTGTATAAATGGCATTGCAAATAATGTATTAATGCTACACAAATGAAGTAAAAGTAGCATGAATATCATTTCGGCGTATTCCGGGCGAGACGTATTTCACAACATGTTATTTATTGAAAGGTATCTTTTTATAGATCGATTAACATCAACTGGAGAAGTTGATAGAAATGTACAATTCTTATTGTTTCTTTATAGAACACAACGCAATTCAATTTCAAATTAACATGCACAGTATGTTTATAAACATAAATTCCCCATTTATTGAAATATTCGCTCTTATGTTTCTCTGTACGCTAATTGATGCATGTATTTTATAACAGCTATACACCAGCAGCTCAACGTGCGCTATTTTTAGAATGATCGTGTGTTGAACTCGCTATCTAGAATCGATTGTTATTAACAGAGCGGGCCGCTAGGCTAAACAAAATAGTGGATTAATTCTGGGAATTAATATAATATTCTATTCATGACGTACAATAAGAAAATACGTTCATACTTATGCTCAGTTCTAGAGTATATGTTGAAGATATGTTAATAACTTCATTTTAACCGCTTATGTAAACAATTATGTAAATTTTGAATCCCCAAAAGTATGCAACAGTTATTGGTATACGTTAAACCATTGTTTGAAGTTTGCATTAGCTAGAATTATAAAATTTGCCCAATTCTATTGGCATTCAATTTTCTCGCTGCATAATTATCGCAAGAAAATCTGGGTCGAAAGTGATCTTAGACAGCTACGCCGAAAAAAATACATAGGGGATATGACATGACTGTGGTGTTCCGGTGGCTTGTATCGCTCGAGTTGATTGTGTAACGCTATATTCCACGAGCCCGCAGGGCGAGTGGAATACAACTTTACACAATCAACGAGAGCGATACAACCCACCGGAAAACCACAGTCATGTAATATTCCACTTATTATATACCTCCTTCCGATCAAAACACCACCAGATATTGCCATGAAACAAACACAATGATAACAAACAGTTATAAAGAACGCGCATGAATACATGCCATGTACATTAATGACGTCATTAACATAAACATGTTATGGCGTCATCGAGTCTATAAATAGAACGGGGCGTTCCCAATGTCGCTCAGAACGTTACAGAAATATACGATTCTCAACGAACGTAAAAGTAGTCCGGTTTTTCCAGCCGTTGAATACGGAAAATTATTTCATAGTGTGAACTACGGGAATTCTATCTGGACAATTGTATTTTATACCGAAAATACACCAATATTTGAGTCAGATTATCTAAAGGTATATACTAAAATCAAATGTGTCGCTTTATATTATCCAATTTTGGTTGACATAGATAGTCTCAAAAGAAAATTTTCTTTTATAGAACCATTATTATTTGGTTAACTTAACTTCTCTTGAAAAGTTCATTTTATAGAAAAAGAGAGTATTTTTTTAAGTTTCCCTCGAAAATATATTTTTACCTAAGATAGGGTTTAACTGGGTTAGTCTTGAGATTTCCTTTCGTATACTTCAGATTTCATTTGGTTGTGCAAATTAAAAACAAATCACTTTGTAGAACCGTATGTGTGGTTAACGGAATTACACCACACAGTATCCCAAGTAGAACAGAAAAACAAACATGTTCAATTCAAGAAATAATATTCGATTTATCGTTGTTTATCGGCCAATAAACAACGATTTGAGGTTCTGATGCGGAGGAATTAAATTTACGAGGGCGTTAGCCTGAGTTGTTTAATAGCCACGCATCAGAACGACAGAGAGTTGTTTATTGGTCGATAAACAACGATAATGCAAAAATTATTTAGATTCTAGCATGATTTGACATACATTTTTGCAGTTGTAATTGGAACTACTTTTTATAATGCTCCGCTCGGATTCGGGACTTCTTTGTGCGTTGTTTATTGGGTATTTTAACAACGATAATTTTGTTCTTTGTCTATAGAAAAAATAGCGAGTATCATGTTAGAATGTTTTAATTATATTAATCTTTTCTTAAAATAAATAAATACCTGAATTTTTACTTACATTGGTGGAAGTTTCCTATACCCAAAATGTCCCTCTTTGACCTTCATAATTTCATCCACGCCGACATTAAACAAGAAAACCTTGACTTCATTCCACAATGGTCACTTTCAATTAAAGTGAACAAATCTACACAACAGCACTAAACTGTCGCCATAATCTTCTTGCATTTTTGGAACAATTTATTTTAAAGCGCATTTTTAATATTACGACATCATTACTTCATTTATTGCAATAATGCACACACAAAAATCGAATAATCATAAACCTTCTTTTTGTTCTTATATATCTTTCGGTGAGGACCGTTAATATTTTTCATTTAATTTGATCGGAGTAGCTCCAATTCCCAACAGTGCTCCTGAGGCTGCACACAACTATAACAAAGGCTACAGTAATCCATAGGATTCCCTCTCAACGCACTGCGATATATACCTTAAATCATTTTAATATTTGATCTTCGAAATCACCATGCCCTTATCAGTTTTTTCAATCACCGCCTTGTTTGTGTAGTTAAAATAAAAATGAAGATAAGTGTTTTTGCAATGAAAGTAGCTGACAGGTAAATATTATGATTAACATATCTTAACAAGAGTCAAACAGCTCAATAGTTTCAGACTCAAGAGCACTTTTAAAGGTACTCATCTTTGGCTTTCTTTCCAATACGCTCTTGAGGCGAATGAGCTGTTTGTTGTTGCTTAAAAGGGTAAAAGTTAAGTAAATATTAGGGTTTATTTTCAATTTCATTTATTAGACATAACTTGAGTTGACTTAGTCAATATGTTATGTTTGCCCAGAAATTTATATTTCCATGACAATCGAATTGATTACAATGGTTGGATGGATGGATGGATGGATGGATTGATGGATGGATAGATGGATGGATGGATGAATGGATGGATGGATGAATGGATGGATGGATGGATCTGTGGATGTATGGATGAATGGATCTACGGATGGATTGGTTGTTATTAGGTGATTGATTAATTTATCGAGTAATCAATTGAGTGATTAATTGAGTGAGTAATCAATTGAGTGATTGATTGATTAAGTGATTTATTTATTTATTCATTTATTTATTTACTTATTTATTTATTGAGTGAGTGAGTGAGTGAGTGAGTGAGTGAGCGAGGGAGGGAGCGAGGGAGGGAGTGAGCGAGTGAGCGAGGGAGGGAGTGAGGGAGTGTGAGGGAGTGAGGGAGAAATGTAGGAAGATGAAATAAGGAATGAATGACTAGATGACTGAATGAAGGAATGATTGTTGTTCATGCTTATAATTAATTTAATGTTCTATACATCGGCTAATAAATTTTATACAATGGCTGCTAAAGTACCATTTGATTTTATATGAAAGCATTGAAGCCCCCAGATGCATATTTGATTTGTTTGATTTCAACCACATGGGGGGTTAAGTGGTAAAATAGTAGTTAGAGGTAGGGTAGGGCAATATTGAAATAATAACGTAAAATTTAACCAGGATGTGTAAATGGGGCATTAAAACGCAAATAAGGGGGAAAACGATATAATGAAAATACTTTGAAATAACATAATTTTATGTGCGCAACTTTTTTCCAGAACGAAATGAATATATATATATAGTGGATGTAGAGAAGTACATTTATCTTGTATTGTTATCTTTTTATTGCTCGTTGGTGAATTATTTCGTAACGTTTCGTAAATTAATTACAAAAAACGCCGAATAGTAGATAGCCGCAAGCCAATCCGCAAGCTTAAAACTTTTTTTTCAAAACATGTTAGTTAAGGTGCACGAAGACTCGTGAATCCGCGACCACTATAATGCAAAGTCTATGTTTACCTTTTGATTACAATACATCTTGATTAAAATATTTGAGGCATGTCGTAGGAAAACCGTGCTTAATGCATGTGCGTAAAGTGTCGTTCCGGATTAGTGTGTGCAGTCCGCACAGGCTAATCCAGGACGGCACTTTCCGCTTTTATGGTATTTTCAGTTTCTAGGTAGTCTCTTCTAAATATAAATCTACTGTAGGCGGAAAGTGCCGTCCCGGATTAGCCTGTGCGGAAATCTGGGACGACACTGTACGCACATGCATTAAGCCCGGTTTTTTCACGACGCGCGTCAATTATGGTGTGGGTATGATTTAACATTTCGACCGAAAGAGCACTTGCAGTAGACTAGGGTATTAACCGTCAATCTGTAGAAGGCTCAGTTCAATATTTTATGACACGCAAGTTTATTATTATGTGACACTTATTAGTTTCAAAACAGAACCCTCCAAATCCATTTATTACAATATTCACGAAAGCTTTATTATCGATATTGCAATAACTGATATCGATTTGGTTACTCACCCATTAAACAATAAACGCGTGGAAAGAGCGTACATCGTTTAAAATACTTATAGTTTGTGATGGTAGCTAGCTTCTCAAAGAGTCAAAGCGTTGTTTTAAATGGGCGTATCGACGGTAGATCGAAAATAACATTTGCAGAAGCAAAGTTCATTTGCAGATAACTCATGCTTGAATCATTGTTCAATACACTTGTATTGTTCAAAAAAAGAATCGACAAACATAAAATAATATTTTAACATATAAGCAGTTGTCATCGGTGACACTTTCAAGGGCGCATGAAAATTAGGATATCACAGTAGATATATTGAGAACAAAGAAATGTACATGTTTTAACGTTACGCGCATGCGCGACATTGATTAAAGTTTATTGCGTAGGGGAAGCTTTCAATGCAGTGTACAATGTTTTAGACGTGTGTTCGAAATCTTCTGGAACAGTGTATCCAAAACAATGTGTTTTTGTAATATATTTTCACGATTCTAATAAAGTTTTGCTAATCGAAAAATATATTTTAGATTAATAGAATTACATTGCTTATAATATATGTTGGTATTTCTGTTAAAATACCGTGGATGTGCCCCTTTAATTTTGCGAGCTCCAAAATAATGAAGCTTATGAATCCCAAAGGCAACAATTAGATTGGTATACATAAATAACCGAACTTGCCCAATCGTAACCCAAGTATAATACTTCAAGGGACTGAAAGAAATGTGTAACAAATACACGATTTTCTTACATTATAGTATATAATACATTTAAAAAATTGGAATATGTTATATAGTTTTCTTCCTTTTTATCGTCCTAAAATCTATAGCGTCTGCAGACGCTACAACCCATTGAGTAATTTAAAAATAGCGACGTTTATATTTAGGATAATCACGCTACAGTTTAGTTGTGTCAAGTCGCTCATGCACACACGTTAATCAGGTGCGTGTACTTGGGAAGCCGTGGTATTTTTAAATCGGGAATATTGTGTTCAAGGAAAGTGCGAGCAACTTCTATTTTTCAATAAAATATACAGTTCAGGACAGTATTTGATCGTTTTCTATACAAATAGTGATAGTTTTACGCAACTTTTACCGGTTAGGCCTAACAACAAAAACATGCACACTTTTATGCCCATCTTGAGATCAGTATCTTAAAGTTAACATAGTTTTAATGTGCATGTAAATATTTGAAATTCTATATTATACTTACACAAGAAGCAAGTGTTTACTCTTTAGCAGAAGAAACCTTAAATGCAAATGGAAATATATAACACCAGCACACTTATGGAAGTGTGTGATTTTATAAAACTTTTCATGAATACGGGCCATATAGACTTTCAGCATTTGCAATCCATTATAAAGGAACATTTCACCCTGTATAGGATCATATTTTTCAGAAATCATATTTTTCACAAACCTGTGAAAAAAAGGATCTCATTTGTCACATTTGTAAGTGTGAAGAATGTGACTGGCAAGAAACGGGGTATGTGTGAGGATCACAGAAGAATATGATTTCATTGTATACCAAAAACTGAATACGATCACAAAAAATGTGAAGAATAAAACTGTGATGTGTGCAGAACAAGATCTCAATTTTCACACCTTTTAAACGTGTCCAAAAACATTGACAACAATTTAGATTTGTTCGATCTTTTCTTTTTCTTAACTTGATTAAATGCGATAACAACATTAAACGAAGAGCGCTAATACCTGTGAATTTTGTTGACACTCGTGATATACCCTGGTGGACATTTTGATGCGATGGTAAAAATGTGTATGACTTTAATTTTATTGTTGATTACAATTCGTTATACCTCTTGTGGTATGTCATTAAATGTGGGTATATATAGGATCTTACAACATAATTATAGTGATTTTAATGACTACACCTCGGTAAAGTATAATAACCTACATTTCGACTGAAAACACACACACACACGCGCGCACGCGCGCACCCCCCCCCACACACACACAACAGTTTAGCTTAAAAGAACCTTGCTGAAAAAAACCGCACACAATTTATGGATTGTTCTTAAAGGGGCTGTATAAACAAAAGGGCATCGGGGGTTGTTTTTTTAAATCTGAAATTAAGATATTAACGAGGGCTGTAATAACGGCTACACTAATGTATATATAACGGGGGACAAGTTTTCGCATTCTGATAAACAATTATAAGATCAGTCATGCTTGTTTGGCCCTTTTCATGTTTACATTTTGACGTCAGAATTGTAGTTTGTATAACCGTAGTTTACACAGGTTGTCTTACATCGCAGAATAGCGCAGTTATGTTTAAGGGCTGTCTACTGTCATTTCTTCGTATTTCTCCTAAGTCATGATTTCGATACCCGCTTGGAGTTTTAATTTGCACAAACACTTTTGCTGATTTGCTTTAACAAATATCTCATTATGTAGTACATTTTGTATTCTATATTTTAATGTATATGTCTTAGTATAGCTCATTTCTATCATCTACTATCATTTCTATCATCTACTATCATTTCTATCATCTACTATCATTTCTATCATCTACTATCATTTCTATCATCTACTATCATTTCTATCATCTACTATCATTTAGGTGCAATAGGAATCCAATTTTTCGTTGGCATAGTCCCTTTAATTCCAAAATAGTTTTTGTGCTGTACACCCGAAAAAACTCTAATACAGGTATTTTCGCTGAGTTGACATGGAGACTTTAAACTGCGCATTGCTGAATGTCATTTGCAAGCAAGAGGCATTCGTAAACATTGACGGCATTGATGCAATTAAATTCAATAAAAATAATTGAGAAAATTCGATCGTGGGCCATTTTGTTTCAATGCTATATTCATTAGATGAAACGAAGTGTAAGCAAAACTTTTATTTGCTATTCAGTTCGCAGTATTTGATCACAGGAAATGTTGAGATCTTCTACAAACACCGCTCCACTGTGTATCCTTAGCACTACATGTCCAATTGCTTTATGAAAACAAGTCGTTCAGTGTACAGAGAGGTGTTTGTATAAAAGAAATGTGGGTTAATCAATGGAGGGGGGGGGGGGCATTTATAACTAATACATATCATTTAAATTATTAAGACAAGTGAAATTCCAATAATGCAAAATGTAAATACCATTCACCTACTACGAGCACAGAGTGGAAACATGTATGTACATGTATGTATTTTCGTGTGTAAGTTTATGAGGTCCTTTCGCGCCGAAGCTGCATTATGCGAGGACTCGTAAAGCATCACCAAAAAAAATAATATTTCAGTAACAGGTAAATAGCTGGAAACTGCAGCTATGACTAAAAATTCGTCCCAACTTTTGATGAGTCTAAAAGTAATTTAGGCAGGGGTGCTGGGACACACCCCGGGTCCTCACATAATTCAGCTACGGCGCGGAAGGATCTCATGAACTTCGAAAATACACATATACACCCTGAACACACGTTTCTATCATCACCTTTACGTTATATATTTAATCCTCTTTGACGAAATAGGTAGTTAGACTTCTGTTATAAAAATCTCGTGTTTGACAGCGACCATGATATTATCTATGTAAGCTTGGATGATAAATATATTACTTCAGAAATCTAATAGATTTTTGTTTGCATTATTAGGTATTCGGCATGTATTTGTTTAAGTATTTTATTTAGATCACAAACTTGAGTGAACAAATCACATTTTTATGCAACCTGACTAAAGCGTACGATCTTCCTAATGCACCTATCAGTGTTTTCCCCCCCGGGGGTGGGGGGGGGGGGGGGGGCAGCGGCGGGCATATAGGGGACTTTAGACTGCAAGCGATTTCCGACAGGCAGGAATTTGACAAGCCGAATGATACTGGGTCCCGGGCAAATAGACTTTGGTCGGAAGTTAGCTCTCGGTAATATACGCCCCGGGCCATTTGATAAAGATATAGCATCTCCCACTGTGGGGATTAAGACAAATATGCTTGGCTCTAGAGTGGGGAATTAGACCTCCAAAATAACATTTGTCAAATTCCCCTGGGTCTGCCCGCCGCTCCCCCCCCTGGGGGAAAATATTGATAGGTGCATAATGCGTGGTGTATTGAGGCGCTGATTTTTATCCGTAGCAAGTTTAAAGGGATCTGTTCACATATTGACATATTGGCGAATTGACAATTTCCAATTTATGTCACAGATTTAAAAATTAAAAGAAAACTGTATATTAAGAGCGAGATATCGTTACTGAGATAGAAATATATAGGAAATAACGTTTCGTTGATGAGTAACACGATCAGTTGACACGAACAAAATTATTTATAAACCCTTTGTTACGCAAAGTGATTGAAATATTTGGAGTATTTCTGTTGTTTTCGTTGAAATTGTTGAAAACACGTGACTCATTTACATAACGTAAAATACAGAGACATATATATAGCAGACCGGCCGAGTGGTTAGTGCATTACACTTTTGATCCGGAAATTGCAGGTTCGATCCCCGGTCGAGGCAACTTTTTTGTCATAACACTTGAGTTCTTTAGTTCAGATACTTTACGTGTCCAATTAGACGTTTAATGGTACTTTTAAAAAATATGTGAACATGTCCCTATAAAGGAATCATGTCTACGAAAAAGTGATCTGTTTCCCGAATGGGAAATCCAGGTTCCCATTCGGGATCGTAAACTCCTTTTTCAATATATGTACGTATGTATTCCCATGATTCCTGTAACTTTTATTCTAACATGATACTCGCTAATTTTTCTATAGACAAATAACAAAGTTATCGTTGCTGAACTATTCAATAAACAACGCAAAAAGAAATCCAGATTCTGAGAGGAGCATGGTAAAAAGTAGTTCGAATTACAATTGCATAAATATATGTCAAATAATGTTATAATCGAAAGAATTTTCGCATTATCGTTGTCTATCGGCCAATAAACAACACTCTGTCGTTATGATGCGTGGCTATTAAACAACTTGGGCTAACGCCCTACTGGTTAAATTCCTACGCATCAGAACTCCAGAGCGTTGTTTATTGGCCGATAAACAACGATAAATCGAAAATTATTTCTTAAATATATGCCAATATAAATATATAAATTTCGTATTTTACTGAAGTTGCTCCTTTCGGGTCCTTTTCATTGACATAGCCCCCTTTAATATGTGATCATTGTCAACAGACTTGCTCAACATAGCCCCCTTTATTATGTGATCATTGGCAACAGACTTGCTCAACATAGCCCCCTTTAATATGTGATCATTGTCAACAGACTTGCCCAACATAGCCCCCTTTAATATGTGATCATTGGCAACAGACTTGCTCAACATAGCCCCCTTTAATATGTGATCATTGGCAACAGACTTGCTCAACATTTCCACGTTTTTCCATAGACAGTTTATAAAACATGTTACTTAATAAATAATTTTCGATTTTTAGTTATTTATCTGTTAATTTGCAACGGTTTTTCGTTCTGATACACAAGAATTAAACCACGAGGGCATTTATTTAGAGATAAACAAGTATAAAGTGAAAATTATTTCGATTCTAACCTGACAATATATTCTGCAATTCCAATGCGAAACATAATTAGGGCGTGTCGTAGAAAAACCGGGCTTAATGCATGTGCGTAAAGTGTCGTCCCGGATTAGCATGTGCAGTCCACACAGGCTAATCCGGGACGACACTTTCCGCTTACAGTGGTTTTATGTTTAGAAGAGACTTCAATAACACAGAAACTACCATAAAAGCGGAAAGTGCCGTCCTGGATTGCGGACTGCACAGGCTAATCCAGGCAACACTTAATGCACATGCATTAAGATGGTTTTCCCACGACATGCCTCAATTATATTTTACAGTTTCGGAAGTACTTTACCAAAGCTGTTTATTGGCAATTTAACAACGGAAAGTTTGCGCGTGCCATGTTAGAATACAATGTATGCAGCAATATACAACTATCAGCAATTATTAGATATTATTTTGCTCGCCTTGAGACTATAAAAGTACTCGATCGTAAAAACGATTTTTGCAGTATTAACAGATACAGTTTAAGATCGATTATAATCATATTTTGCAAGTGTTATTTGAGACTCTGTGTAACAGCCGTCAAAGAAGCGAATTACTGAACTTCATTGGCCTTTCCGCTTGACCTGAATGGTTGGTTATATTACGCTACAAACATTTTCAATTATTATATTTTAAGTTTGATCGGCATTGAATGGTATAGCTCATGAATAGGTTTAAGAAGACACAAGTCAAATTCTTTTTGCGGTGTATATCTTCAGATAAAATCTAAACGAAAAATGAGCCTCAACGGTAACTAAATATGAATAAATATTATGTACGTTTTCTACGCAAACCTCTAGACATTTCAGCAAAAGAGCGTCAGAGAGATAAGTAAAAATCATTAAATATATTCTGAAACAAAAAAGCAACTGTCGTAAAGTACATGCCAAATTGTTACGGTTATACGTATTAAAGAGATGTATACACATACACACATGCGGTGTAAAATCTTTCTACTTTGCAAAATCGACAAGTAAATCGCAATAGATTCATAAGACAAACTTATACAAAAAACAGACGATTTGAATAGTCAAATATATTCAAACGTTACAAAAATTATCTACGTTCAAACTTTCTTTTGTGTTTCAGTATATGTGTATGTTTCAGTTTCTAGTCAAACCTTCCAGACATTTCAACTCATGAGTGTCTCAAAGAAAAGAAAATACCAGTCAATATATGCTAGATTTATAAAAATGTATACACTAACCTTTAGTCATTTCAACATTTCAGACATCTAGCTTTGTTTTTTACACAACTTACAATATCAACGGTTAGAGTGGCAATGTAGGATCATTGGTCATATTACAATATCAACGGTAAGAGTGGCCATGTAGGATCATTGGCCATATTACAATATCAACGGTAAGAGTGGCCATGTAGGATCATTGGCCATATTACAATATCAACGGTAAGAGTGGCCATGTAGGATCATTGACCATATTACAATATCAACGGTAAGAGTGACCATGAAGGATCATTGGCCATATTACAATATCAACGGTAAGAGTGGCCATGTAGGATCATTGGCCCTATTCCAGAAGCATCTTAAGTGTATCTTCAAATATTTTCACTTAAGTTGAAAATTTCAAAATGTTATATATTAAAAACTGCGTATAGTTTTATAATTCTTTTTATGTTTACATGAACACACATTTATCATATAGGTGACAATTAATACACAGTAATTACATTGCACCGTACAATTGAAATAATATGTTAAATATCATGTAGATTTTAATGTTAAGGATAAGATATTACTTAAGATGTTTCTGGAATACGGCACCATATTTTTCACACACCTGGGGCCATATCCACAAAGCTCCTAAGGAAAATATTAACTTAAGTTATATTTAAGGGAAAAATTTTAATATTGTTTTCATTGTGAGAATCAATATTTTATATATGAAATATGGTCAAATAAGAATCTTCATTTGATTCTTTACCAGTTTAAAAACATTTAAGACCAAATAAACTTGTTTGTGAAAAAATATGGTCCTACATGGCCTAAATCATTACTAAAATTATATAATGGATTCGTAATCATGTGTTTGGGCTCAAAATGATGTCTCAGACATTTCTTTGAAATCGTTTTATTTGTTACTCATGTAAGAAATCGATAAAAAGGTTTTGGCACAGAATCGCTGCACTATATTATATTGTTAACATGCCGGCTTCGATATAAGAAATTTCAGAGCACATCACGTCATGTGTTGTTCGCTCATTTTGTGTTGAAAAGCAGTCAACAACGGTAACTCTATATGGATCCCTTATTCCAACACAGTTGCCTGATAAGCTTTCTAGGACAGTTTGTGAAAATCATATACATATTTACACAAGATACATATAAAATACTTATATTAACATGGTATAAAAATATTTAAACACAAATATTTAATTAAAATTTAACACAGTTGCATTCAGGCAAGTTAGAGTCAGTGATGGTTACGAGATTTTCATATCTCGTACACTGCCTGGCTATTCGATAGATTGGATCGCCTGGTGATGGCGAAGAGTGGGGTTGCCCGCGCTTTGAAGAATAATAACAGTTCTAGTACAGTGTAATGAAGATAAGAGACTTAGGCGAGAGAATTTATATTTTATAGTTTCTGTGACAATTTTGGAAACTGTCCAATCGGACGGCGGAAATAATATGAAAAATATAAATAAATATAAATACAATACTATTATAAAAAACAACAACATTTTTTCGCAATACACGAGACGATAACAAACATAGTTCAATGCAACGTTTGTAATATTAACATGCATACACAATGTCGATCCAAAGGGCGTTTTCCTAAACGTGTTGTCTGATAAGCTTGGCATGTGTGTCAAGCATGTGTGTCGATTCCAAATTTAGCGCTGTTGAATGTATTATATAGAAGCATACCGTGCAATAAGTAGCGTGCGTATACATTAAAACTAAATTTCAATATACTGAACGCTACTTATTCACAATATACTTGCATATTAGGCTCCGCCCACCAGTTTCTGTTCTTATATCACAGTTACTGAATAACGCAGAAAAACAGAAAACTATGAAATATGGTATAAACATGTTTACAAAAATCAATATCATGTACGTTGAATTAATATTTTTTTCACTGTGTTTTACATAATAAAAATATGAGTTGAAACAGGGCTTTCATTAACTTTAAAAAAATTACTGACCTCTGATTTTGGAAGTTTTGCTCATAATATTTGGAAGTTGACAGTATTGCGTGACATAAATATGTACATCCAATTTTCACAGCACGTATCACTGCTCTTAGTATAGCCATTATTGTACTTCAGTCATGTTTTTCACTTCATGTTGTTGTTTTTCAGACCTATTGTAAGCTTTGAATTATAGTCCAGGACTTGCACAGAGGTGAAAATGTTGAAAGTCCTCACTTCCAAGTGTTAGATATTAGAGGTTTTAAGCGTGTATACTTCCATGACTGCAATTTTGGAAGTCCTGTGACAAAAACTGGGAGTAAATTACCCCCAAACTTCCATTAATACAAACCCTGGTTGAAAACTTTTAATATAAATAATGAATACGGCATCAGTGGAAACAAATGATTTTTAGATTTTTTTAGTAGGTGTATTCAAAAATCGGTCTTGAGGGAAGTGCTTCTTTACTTTGCAGGCTACGAATCAGCTGAGCAGTGAGGCTTTCTGTTATCGATGCTACTTTCTATGAATACTAGTAGATGACAAGAAATAGATCCGATTTAAAACACTAATAAACAATAATAATGATCCATGTAGTTCACATTTACAAGTGAATTCATGTTATGTATACGTATGACAGATGTTTGTGTTGTTGACTGGTTAACTGCGTATAACATTATATTGCGTAAGTTTAACAACAGTGTATTGAGTCAGTACCTATAGCGTAGCGATCGTAACTACTCGATTGACCATTATTGACGTATGCATAAGAAATATAGAAAAGCATTGTACTTCTAAAGAGAGTTTTGAATGTTTGTTTGTTTTGGATTTTTCGCCGTATTCAACAGTATATCAGTCATATCACGGCAGTCAGTTAACCTACTCACACTTTTCCTGGGTAAGCTGGTTTAACAGTATTAATTGCACATACGTATGCCAGCAACATACAACTGCCCAACTTGAATCAGAGGAGAATGGTCGTAGAAATAATTTCATGACCAATCCTCACACAAGTGATGTGGCCTGGCTGGGAATCGAACCCGCGATCCTCGAATTTGTAGTCCAGCGCTCTACCAATTGAGCTAGCCGGTCCGAGTTTTGAATGTATTGTACTAATTAAACTTATTTTAGTATTTACCGAACATAGCGCTTGTGATAAAAGCATTGAGTATTGATTCGAACTTACACGGTTCATCGACTATTTTTACCCGTTGTAGCTTGACCTGTATGCAAAAAACTCTGTTTTCTTTTTAAAAATAGTTTGCACACAAACACTTGCCCACCACGAATTACAAAAAAATAATGATGAGAATGTCACAGATAGATAGCATTGAATTAGACGCGCGCTATATTAGTTTTAATTTGAAAAAAACAACAACAACAGCGGCCTGGATCTCCGTCTTCAATTAGGTCAAATACCAGCGTATACCAATTTATTTTAAGTAGCGTGTATAGTTATGAGTTTCGAGATTTTGTTTGTAAGAAATGATACAACAGACAGGTGACTTACTTCAATAAATGTTTCTTATAATAATAATACCCTCATAATTCGTTTGCTCTCAGTTTCTTTTCTCGCCAACAGTCTTTCTACGCTGTCAGCGTTTTGATTATCAATGTTGGGTATGCTGTTGTTTACAATATTGGATTTGTTCCAGTTTTCTTTTTTAGGTATTTCAAAAAATCGAGTCGGCGGATCCAAGAAACTAAAATCAATCTGGCCTTAGGGACAACGAATTTATACTTGTTGTGTTCACGGGATTGGACTGTTATATAAAAGCGATCATGACCTTAACATAAATCTTAGTTGCATATAACCGCTAAGAGCACAGAAATTCCCCGCTATAGGCAACTGCGAATGGTTGACTTTAAATCAACAGGGCGGAATCAATATTTGTATCGCAAACACTCCATTGAAGCATTTACAAACTTTGGATAATCTTTATCATTAAATGTTATCTTGATACCCTGTATAGCTTTACCAGATTATTTTGCTAGCATATTATACACAGAATATAGAATTTCAGCTGCAATGGCCTTAAGAGGTAGACAGATAAGACAAACTTAGCATTGAGAAACAAGTGGGTTATGGGATTAATTTTACACAAATCTTAATTGAGACCTTTAATTGTTTATCAGCTAAATAACAGTGAGTAAATGTATTGACTTACACATACATCTTAACAGATTTGCCACACACAAAATATTCATTCAAAAGCATTGACAAGTAATACTGATTGTGCTACTATGGATCTACGTAGTTATTTCACGAAGTAGAATGATCAGTAGAATATAATAATTATGAACAATAAGCTGTGGTATTATATTGAAAATTAATTAATTTCCAGTATTGTACAAATTATTTGTTTGTTGTTTTTAATCTTGTTTGTCGTGGCGGTGTGGGTGCTTATACTTGGTTCATTTTGTTTTATGTAGATCAAACGTGCATTCGAAAAGGACACAGCACTTTTGAATTGAAATCCTAATACGGCGTAATAAATATGTTTGTTTCAGGTTAACCGACCTACCCTAAAAAAGGCTCCGACCATAGAACATTTTATTGAGTTTGTCAGATATGTTTTTGTTTTATAAACTTTTTTCCAATAGTTACATTTTTTTTTTTATAAATAAGTGTTTTGTTTTGATAGCATGCACTTCAAACATTGTTTAAGGATATTACCAATACGTTTGAATATGCATTCAGTTCTAGAATCTTCAAGTTGACCATTTACCAAAATAAAAATTTAATGCCTACCTACCTACCCTAATTTTATTGGGCATGAAACAAACACATTTTTACTCCTAAGGGACGATTTGTTCATGCTTTTTTAAATGTTCAAACACGAACATCTTGGTATTTAATGTTGTTGGTGGTGGTGGTGGTGGTGAATACTGACATACAATTATGGCAGACATGGCGAGTCAGGGGAATCATTCACAAAGCATGTTAAAGTAATTGCAAAACTAGTTTTATTAGTTGTATTTTCAAGTATATTGTATTTGTTTGGTAAGTAGACACATTCTATGTATGTTTGTTTATATTATTCGAAGTACGTTTCATTTTAAAATGTTAAGTACTGATGTTACTATGTATACTGTTTTTATATATAATAAACAGCTGAGAAAGATTACAGATATAAAGGCAACGGTAAAATTTGACATGAGATGCTTTATGAATTCCGCCACAGATCTTTAAGAAAAGCAACAGTAATTCAAATATTTTTAATATTAGGAACTACGGCTTTATGACGTCAATGTCGTTTTTGACGTAAAATGCAAGAAAGCATATGTTAAAGTTTCGTAGGTCGCGGTGGCGTAATGGATATGGTGTCCGCCTAGTGATCGGGACGTCCCTGGTTCGATCCCCACTCTAGGAGCGTACTCAAGATCTCACCAAAAGACACAAAGTACTGGTTCTACCCAAGAAACGGACCCGAGAGTGTCTCAATAAGTCTTAGGCTTTCGATGGAATCGAGCTAAAATAAATAGGTTTAAACTAAACTAAACTATTTTTTTGTACAATCGGTGTGACTATTAACACGGGGTTTCAGTAGACATGAACCATTGTCGTCAGCTGTCGACATACGATGGGAAACAACTTATATTAGTGTTTTTGTACCAAGACGGACACAACCGGGATCTTCCTGCATCATTGTGAAAGAAAGATTTTAAACCGGACATGAAATGTACATATTAAACAAGTTTACAAGGACGGAAAACTTCAGAAACTTAGGAAAAAAACGGCGTAAACTTGCCTTCAATACAATAAATATATTTTTGGCATCAAATTAGTTTGTGAACAAATGCTTGAATAAACTACATAAACATATAAACAACATACTGCATATTTTTGTATGCACTTACCTGTTGGTTAAAGTGCGTATTTTCCATCAAAGTACACCCGAAAATTAGCGTTCCATGCTGTTCACACGCTGTGTTTCCAACAGCTCTATGTAAATAATTGAAAGGTAAACTAGAGGGTATTCCAATATATTTAAATCTCGTTAATATCTTCTTTAGGAAATGCTTAAGGTATCCGCGGTTTAAAATCTACCCTATCAATCACCGTGTTTATATATCAGCAAATTTATTTGCATTTCAATCATAAAATGTAAAAAAAACAACAACCGTAAAATCTGATATAGCTGGTGATACAATAAAATCTTTTTAGGCGGGATCGTTTGATTTTTCACACCACACGTATAAGTGTATACTTATAGATTACTAGCAGTAAATCATTCAGCTATTATTGATCATCGATTAAACGGTGTGTCCCTATTAACAATGGGCCGTACATATCACAGCATTGATACTCGAGGAGCTTTAAAAGTCAAACAATACAATAGGATTAACAATACTATATCCGATTATATAGCACGTCTTGGTTTAAATTTTTTAAAGCACGCTGAAAATTGGTCGAGTAAATCATTGGCAACAATATAGCGGTCTGTACCATGATAATGCATGCTCAGAAGATAATGCTTGCTTAGAAGATAATGCAGGTTTAAGAGGAGATAATCGGGTACGTAAATTTATGTATGTACTGTCTTTTTACCCTTACCCCATGCATTCTTTGCGATAGATATGAATTAAGCGATCCATTATCTATCTACAGGTACCCCAACTTTCGCAAATATTTGCCAGATAAACGTATTAAGAGAGAAATCACTGTCTGGTACGGAATCCGGTTAGTGCCATATGGAATATCGTGCCTCTTACGGCGAGGGCGAGACACGAGAATTGCGCGAAACACGAAGCGAGTCACGATATTCCCGCGAGGCACGAAGCGAGGCACGATATTGTAACACGAGATCTCGCACTGTCGCAGTAGCCCATACCACGATATCTCGTGGCAAAATATCGTGTCTCGCTTCGTGTTTCGCGCAATTCTCGTGTCTCGCTTCGTGTCTCGCGGTAAAATATCGTGCCTCGCTTCGTGTCTCGCGCAATTCTCGTGCCTCGCGTTCAAAGGTCGAGACACGAGATGCGAAGCGAGAAACGAAGCGATACACGATATTCAGGGGAGACGCGAAGCGAGGCACGATATTATATCGTTCAAATAACGCCCGAATCTCGAGTATCGCGATAAATTTTCAAACCACGATACTTGAAACACGAAGCGAGACGCGAGAATCCGGCGACATGCGAAGCGAGGCACGATATTGTATCGTTCAAATAGCGCTCGAATATCGAGTTTCGCGGTTTGAAAGCAGGGAAGCAAAGCAGGGAAACATTCTTTGTCATAACGAACGAATGCGGGCCAGGACCGCCCAAGTCGTTGACGGTCCAGACCATGACGGCCCAGTCCATGACGACCCACTGTCTACGGATTCCGTAGTCTGGGATCTCGGTAACACGAGAAATGGACAGGGGTCGATCTTCGATTTCTTTTATTATTCTTCCTGAATGGTGAAGCAGTTAATCGCCGCTTTGTCCGTCCGAATTCTTATTCTATTGTCAGTTTGTCCGGCTGTCAAATTAATTATCCCGACAATGTTATCCATCATACTCCATATACGTCCGTCCTTCCGTCCGTCCGTCCGTCCGGTACTTTGTTTCCGCACGATATCAAAGGCATGATATGCATTGAATTCATTGACACTTTATGTGCGGCAGGGTTGACATGAGCATAATTTCAGGTTGTTCCGTTCTGATGATTTTCAAGGGAGTTATTGCCTTTTTATTATAAATTTGACGCGTTAAAGTGACGTATTGATAATTATTTAAAAAAGTTGTCACCGTGGCACTTTTCGCGGGCGCGGAAAAAGTTAGTAGAAGTAGTAAAATCGTTATATATGAAATGCACATGAAGTATTACTATGATCATGCGCACTATGGATCAATGTAGCCTAGCATAGGAGTGTGCAATTTGAAGGCGTGAGTTCAAATCCTGCTCCAACCGTGTATCGAAAAAAAATTGGCGTAGTATATTTTTTCTTATTAATACAATCAATACATTTTGCTGACACGAAAACAAGTTCGTGAAAAATGAAAATATTGTGTTGTTTTAATACGTGTTTATATTAATATTTATGAGCAATACCGTCGATATGCCCCCTTAATAGGAACTCGGCTTTCCCGAGATCTCATGAGTAATAACTGTGTGTGTGTAGTACATTTTTATCGAGTGCACCGGTATGGGCATTGTCCCAAAAGACTTGCTGGGCTACGGCGATAGTGCACTGCACATCGGTTTAACGTCAAATGCGAAAGACAAGTTATCAATGTAGGGTGTGGCGGTGGCTCGGTGGGTTGTGAAGCCATTGTGTTACCACTAGACCATTGATCCGCCTGAAGAAATAACACGAATTCAATGAAACGTTATATGCAGCATCCTTACCAATATATAAGCATATATTGTCTGGTAGTTCGGTCTGATGATTTTTCAGGGAGTTATCACCGTTTTTACATTAAAGGGACTGAACTTCAGATGGTCAAATCGTAAAAACGAAAGAAAATTGTCAGAAATACACTCTTTTTTTTACAAAATCGTATAGAACACATTAAAAATTAGACACGTGTGTTTTCATTTACCTGAATACCTGAAAAACAATGGTTTTATGTAGTATTGCTCCTTTTTGTCGTCCTAAAATTTATACCGTCTGCAGACGCTATAACCCATTGAGTAATTATAAATAGCGCCGCTTATATTTAGGATAATAACGTGGGTTCTAGGAAAGTGCGAGAATATTCAACTTCTATCTTTCAATGAAAGTTTATGACAGTATTTAATCGTGTTCTATACAAATAGTGATGCTTTTACCCATGTTTTTACTGTTTAGGCATACTAACCAAAAACGCGCGTTTGTATGCCCATCTGGAGTTCAGTATCTTTAAAAATGACGATTAAGTAGTTGTTACCATGGTAATTGACTTTATGGTAAAAAGATTTTTAACAGTATTTGAATTAATGGTTGACGCTAGTTTAAGGGAATGTTCTACAATCCGGTGATAGTAATACTGTTACACGGCAACATTAATGGAGACGTCTGTTTCGTAAAAGTCCACATCAATTTCCTCAAAACTAATCTCATTCATGTTGAAAAATCGTCCCGCTACTGTAACAGGGTCGACATGTAGCGCTTTACTCAATAAAAGACGTCGTCCTCATGTCCGTTACATTTCAACAGGTGTTTATTTTTGTTTGGAAAATCAGTGATGTAGTTATATTTTGCATACTGGAATGCATAGACACGGAAATAAATTTCAATTATTTTATATAAAACAGACGTGTCGTTTAAAATTAATAACCTAACTTTTAATATACTTTTCTTTAACAAAAAACAATCGGTCCATTGTCGATGTAGATCTATGATTAAAGAAAAATGAAAAACAAAGGAAATTAAAATTAAAATAGTTATTATAACCGAATTTCTCATGTCTCCTAACAGTAACATATACTAAGATTGTTCAGTTAACAAATGATTTTTACACAATTCGATTCAGGTGTCTCGTTTGCTTGTTCAAACTCTAATTACAAAATACACAACCTACTGCGAAATCGTCCGACACCCGTGACCGAAGATCGTTCCGTGTCCATTTCTCGTGTTACCGAGATCCCAGAAAGTGGAAATGATTTCAATTTACAAAACATCCACAAATCAGTGGAAAACTGTATATTTTAATAATTTATACATATATGTAAGCAAGCATGTATTACCTTCTGAGCAGCATTATCAGGGTACAGACCGTGAATATGCGCAATTAAAAGGACTTCCAATGTAGCAATGTGCTTAGTATGCACCCAATATCATAACAATTAAAATTAACATTGTTAGGATCTGAAGATATCGTATAGCAAGGTCAAGTACAAATGACCCTCCGAACAATAAAATATCAGCCCTGCTGCGCCCAATGAAATTGCCTTTTGCAAAGCAATGTTTGGCCACGGTTTTTGAAAAGTGATGCATTTCCAATTAATCCTCGGTGAATTTTCACGCGGATAACAATGGATAAAGTGGTACCTAAGGCGTGTAAACATCCAAAGTTCACGTTTATTTCGTGCATATTATTTGTGGTTTATATATGACGTTATACCACGGCATTTTGATGGCAAGTTTGATTGGCTCCTGAAAAAGTCATCTGAACGTTACCCCTAATGTTGAGTCATCAGATTAAGCCAGTAGCCTCGGACTGGAGATGATTTTCATGAGATTTAGTATACAACATACGGTATCCACCTTGTCTGTTCTCGAAGAAACCGAACACCTTGCGCCGTGTTCAAATGGGAATAACTGTTGTCATCTTAGATCTAATTACTGGTTTTTAACGAATCAAATGACTGGAATCTCAAAGCATATGAGGCGTGTTGCGGGAAAACCGCTCTTAATGCATGTACGTAAAGTGTCGTCCCGGATTAGCCTGTGCAGTCCGCACAGGCTAATCCAGGACGGCACTTTCCGCCTACAGTGATTTATGTGTAGAAGAGACTTCCTTGAAACAGAAAATACCATAAAAGCGGAAAGTGCCTTCCTGGATCAGCCTGTGCAGTCCGCAGTCCGCGCCACATATATTTTATTTAACTAATACAGTACTTGACCTTTCTCCCAATAAAAAATAATTTAAAAAATTCCTGGATACAGACTGTGATCCGGAACAACATAAACATTCAACATTTGGTAAAAAAATTCATGCATACATGTATATGATTTCATATTTTTTGTCTTAAGTTGTTTACAAATATAAACGAAGCGAAACTCCAGCTGCGACAGCAGGAGAGAACTCTTATTAGCAGCCCGAGGTCTTTTATTTATGGCAAGTGACCAACTGCCAAAAACAATACACAGGATATCACAAAAACACATAACAAACACAAAACACACATGAATCAAACTGGGGTCACCGCCTTGGAGCGGTCAATGCAAACAAAAAAAATGCAAAATCCATGCATATCCTTTCATAAGTTTTTGTGTAAAGTTGTTTACAATCAGCCAAATTTCAAAATCAATGCATATACTTTCATATTTTTGTGTTAAGTTGTTTACAAACAGCCAAATTTCAAAATCAATGCATATACTTTCATAACTGTTTGTGTAAAGGTGCTTACAAACAGACAAGAAGATAAGTTAATAAACCTCCTTGATTGAGATGATAACTTTTGTCTTCATAAAATAGCATAAATTGTTGTTATGCTTTTATTAAAATCTCCCCGTTAGTAAGCGTATGTACACAGAGATGGGTTCACAATTATGTGTAAAATGTATTTTGTGAATAGTTAAAAGGGACCAGTTCACAGATTGACATATGGGGAAACGTCTATAAGAACGGTGTCATGTGATTTGTTTAAGGAACAGCCTATGTGCAGTCTACATGAGATATATTGAATAACAAGTTACTGCCTGGTCTTGTATAATACATGTATATCAGGAGAGGCCAAGAATAATATGACAGCGAGGCTTGCCCAAGACCAGACTGCAAGCTGTTATTCTATTTATTATTTATAAGTTTTTCTAGAAATAACACTGATGATTTTTTATTTTTTATTTTTACAAACTAAACGCAGCGCTGATTTTGCTTAACCGGCTTTTAGACAAGTAAACGTACATGTAGTAGAATAATTTCTAAAAGTTGGCTCGATAATATCACATTATCTACAAATCGTTATGATGCATGGACTAATTTCACTACCAATACATAGATTACACACATCATCTACATTTCGTTATGATGCATGGACTAATTTCACTACCAATACATAGATTACACACATTATCTACATTTCGCTATGATGCATGGACTAATTTCACTACCAATACATAGATTACACACATTATCTACATTTCGTTATGATGCATGGACTAACTACCAATACATAGATTACACACATTATCTACATTTCGTAATGATGCATGGACTAATTTCACTACCAATTCATACATTACACACATTATCTACATTTCGTTATGATGCATGGACTAATTTCACTACCAATTCATAGATTACACACATTATCTACATTTCGTAATGATGCATGAATATTTCACTACCAATACATAGATTACACACATTATCTACATTTCGTTATGATGCATGGACTAATTTCACTACCAATTCGTACATTACACACATTATCTACATTTCGTTATGATGCATGGACTAATTTCACTACCAATACATAGATTACACACATTATCTACATTTCGTTATGATGCATGGACTAATTTCACTACCAATACATAGATTACACACATTATCTACATTTCGTTATGATGCATGGACTAATTTCACTACCAATACATAGATTACACACATTATCTACATTTCGTTATGATGCATGGACTAATTTCACTACCAATACATAGATTACACACATTATCTACATTTCGTAATGATTCATGGACTAATTTCACTACCAATTCATACATTACACACATTATCTACATTTCGTTATGATGCATGGACTAATTTCACTACCAATTCATAGATTATACACATTATCTACATTTCGTAATGATGCATGAATATTTCACTACCAATACATAGATTACACACATTATTTACATTTCGTTATGATGCATGGACTAATTTCACTACCAATTCATAGATTACACACATTATCTACATTTCGTAATGGTGCATGGACTAATTTCACTACCAATACATAGATTACACACAAGTTCATTAATACAATATTGAAAACCATACAGAAATGGATCGCAACGATCAATTTTATCGCAGAACACACATAGTTTCTAGCTGCCTGTTATAGCAAAATATATCAGGCAGGTGTTTATCAGTCTGAATCCGTACGGTGGTTTGATAAAAGGGTGAACGGACATTAGCTCCTCGGACATTATTCACTTCCTTAAAAAATGCATAGGCTGACATTAGCTCCCTCCACATTTTCCAGGGCGGACAATAGCCCCTTTGCGATTTTTTACCCCCCCCCCCCATTATCCCCTTTCAACTAGTACCATACATGTATTCCATACACACCAATTCATCAGTCTCTTTCAAATAGAGGTGTTATATATGTAGATTTTTTCGTGTAAATATGAAAACATAATGTTTTTTTTTGTTGATTTCAGGCAACGGTGACCCGTATTATGGCTTCATATAATTCAACATATTCACATTACATTGGGTTTCTAGTGTGTACATAGCGAAGGGGCTATTGTCTGCCTGCTTAAATATTGTCCGAGGGGCTAATGTCCTATATAGAAGAAACTAATGTCCTCTTGAGCAGGAAGGGGGTATTGTCCGAGGTGCTAATGTCCAGGAAGGGACTAATGTCATCCTTAGCAATTTTTTCAGGAAGGGGATATTGTCCGAAGGGCTAATGTCCATGAAGGGACTAATATCATCCATTGTAATTTTTTCAGGAAGGGGATATTGTCCGAAGGGCTAATGTCCTACTTGGAAGGGACTAATGTCCTCCTAATCATTTTTAGGAAGGGCATATTGTCCGAAGGGTTCATCTGGTACTTCGAAGGGAATAATATCCTCCTTAGCACTTTAGGAAGGGGATATTGTCCGAAGGGCTAATGTGGTACTTGGAAGGGACTAATGTCCTCCTTAGCACTTTTAGGAAGGGGATATTGTCCGAAGGGTTCATGTGGTACTTGGAAGGGACTAATGTCCTCCTTAGCATTTTTAGGAAGAGGATATTGTCCGAAGGGCTAATGTGGTACTTGGAAGGGACTAATGTCCTCCTTAGATTTTTTAGGAAGGGGATATTGTCCAAAGGGCTAATGTGGTTCTTGGAAGGGACTAATATCCTCCTGACCATTTTTAGGAAGGGGATATTGTCCGAAGGGCTAATGTGGTACTTGGAAGGGACTAATGTCCTCCTTAGCATTTTTAGGAAGGGGATATTGTCCAAAGGGCTAATGTGGTACTTGGAAGAGACTAATGTCCTCCTTAGCATTTTTACGAATGGGATATTGCCCGAATGGTTAATGTGGTACTCGGAAGGGACTAATGTCATCCTTAGCACTTTTAGGAAGAGGATATTGCCCGATGGGCTAATGTGGTACTTGGAAGGGGCTAATGTCATCCTTAGCATTTTTACGAATGGGATATTGCCCGAAGGGTTCATGTGGTACTTGGTAGGGACTAATGTCATCCTTAGCATTTTTAGGAAGGGGATATTGCCCGATGGGCTAATGTGGTACTTGGAAGGGGCTAATGTCCTCCTTAGCATTTTTTAGGAATTGGATATTGCCTGAAGGGCTAATGTCCTACTTGGAAGGGACTAATGTCCTCCTTAGTATTTTTTAGGAAGGAGATATTGTCCGAAGGACTAATGGCCTACTGAAAAGGAACTAATGTCCTCCTTGCCATTTTTGTCATGAAGGGGATATTGTCAGAGGGGCTGATGTCCTACTTGGAAGGGACTTATGTCAGCCTTAGGAAATTTTCACGAGGATAATATTGCCCGATGAGCTCATTTCCTAGAACCGATAATAAACTACCGTACCACGGACTGCCTGACCTACCTCAGTGATGTGAGCTTCTGAGTCCATGCGCTGTACTAGCAAAGAAAATCGAATTTTGATCTTACATTATTATATCATTACTTAATAAAACACATTGCAAGAAAATAAATATATCATATTACACATACAAGTTAAATTTTCGTCTGCCACTGTGCATCAAGTCAATTTCAAACCCATTGTCATTTAAATTGTTATTGAAGTACATTTGTTATATTTGTTGGTAATGGTATGGAAAATGATCGGGAAAATGCTATTAAAATACACAATTCCACAATAAGGAACTATTATTATAATCGTTATATTCTCGGCGCAACGCAATTTATTTTCGACTCTTGAGCCACCAGTATTACGCGGGTCACATTGTTTCCAATATTGCCCTGAATAAATCACCTACGTGACTTCTAGAAACGTGCAGACTTGTATATTGTCATAGTATGTTACTTCACTTTTACGAGATATCAAAAGATCTCGATATTAACACTGTTATCACTCCGTTGCACGTAAATAAGATCCCAGATAATTTCCCATTGCCTCTGTTCAGGACTTAATTCCAGTGCTCCAGATAAACATATACTTAAAGGGTGCTCGTACTCCTTTAATTAAACGATATGACCACATGGTCCTAAAGAGCTCACCTGATTATGAAGATCTGGGCTTTGCGGTTTTATAGGAGAAGATTTTCAAGTGCTATTTAGGTCTATATAAACCATCTGACGCCTGGAGCGTGGCCAGTTTTAAGTCATAATTTAAACAATCTTTGTAGAGGACCACTTTAACAATGGCATGCTACATACCAAATATTCAACCTCTGGGCCTTGCAATTTCAGAAGAGAAGCGTTTTAAAGCGCACTTGCAATGTAAGTCTATTGAAACCATATGACCCCCAGATCGTGGCCAATTTTACCCCAGGGACATAATTTGAACAATGTGTGTAGAGGACCACTATATGATGTTACATACCGAATACGAAACCGCTGGGCCGTGCGGTTTCAGAGAAGAAGATTCTAAAAGTCATTTTGCTATTTAAGTCTATATCGACCACGTGACCCCACAGGGCGTGGTCAATTTTTACCCCAGGGGCATAATTTGACAATCTTTGAGAGGACCACTTTATATGCAATGTTTCATGCCAAATAAGAAACTTTTGGGCCTTTCAGAGGAAAAGATTTTTAAAGTCATTTTGCTATTTAAGTCTATATAAACCATGTGACCCCCGGGGTGGGCCAGTTTTGACCTCAGGGGAATAATTTGAACAAACTTTATTTAGGACCACTAGGATGTCACATAATAATTGGGATTAAGTGGAGAAAATTTTAATTGTTTCACTTTTTTAAATCTATATTCTGGTGACCTACATATGCAACGGACCGAAACGATCTGAACAATTTTAAAAGAGGGTCCCTCAAAGATAATTCCTGTAAGGTTAGGTGAAAATTTGCTAGGCGGTTTAGGAGGAGATGTTGTTTGAATGAAAATGTTGACGAACGACGCACGAAGCACGACGGACGAGACGGACAATAGGCGGTGACACAAAAGCTCGCCATGAGCACTTTGGTTTCCTCAGGGTACTCCGGTTTGGGTATGACTGAATAGCGGAAAATGCCCCTTTCCGCGGAAAAAGCTTTTTGTGTTCGGAAAGCGCCTCGTATGTTTTATTGTTAACATTTTTTTAAAACTATTACCACTGTTATAATAGTTAACTAGTAAAAATATGTGGATACTACAATTTTCATCGAATTACATCAAGTAGCAATGACTTTATGAAGGATTTTACAAGTCCGACGATAGACAGTCACGGAAAGGGCCGAACACTAAAGAAAGGCTTGTCAGTAATTTCCGTAAGAATCGGAAAGGGCCCCTTTCCACAGAAAGGGCGTTCAGTGTACGGAAAGAGCCTTGTGTGTTTGTTGTTAACATTTTTTAACATTTATTTTTCATGTGTAACCAATATTCCGTAATCTTCGTAAGAAACGGAAAGGATGTCGTTTGTTACATATATGAAATAACAAATAATAATAATGTATCTAGGTAATGCTCTGTTGTTGTTTTTACACGTAAACAACGCCATTACCACATTACTGAAAAACACATTTGTTTTTGTCTTTTTTAAAGACTGTTGACTTTCATGCACAAATGAATTGCATAAACTGATAATCCATAATTAAAGTAATTAAATCCCTTTTTAACGTAATGTTGAGAATCATTATTGTTACTAATTAGATTGTCACACTGCGAATAATCTGCGAAATTTTATAGCACGTACTAGATTCTAGATTATTTTTTTACGTTTTTATTTTGGTAATATTATCTACATTCAACATAAGTATTTTAGGAATGTAATATGTCACTGATAACATTCCTTAATATAATTTCATAGGATTTTAATATGTAAACAACTAAGGTTATGCCGATAGTTAGTCCATGATCGTGAAAAAAAATTCTGCGATAGAAATAACATGTACTTTTTAACATGTTAAGGAAAACAAGTAATTATCACTTGATGGAATTGGATGGAAATTGTAGCATGTACATATTTTTACTAGTTAACTATTTTAATAGTGGTCATGGTTTAAAAACATGTTAATAAAACATACGAGGCCCTTTCCGAACACAGAAAGCCTTTTCCGCGGAAACGGGCCCTTTCCGCTAGTCTCTAGTAAGTTAATAAGGTAGGAGTGCTGGGACACACTCCGGGTCCTCACATAATGCAGCCTTAGGCGCGGAAGGACCTCATAAACTTCGAAATACACACACACAAATTACTCGATGGGTTATAGCGTCTACAGACGCTCTTAATTTTTTTTGACGATATTGAGGAAAACTACATAAAATCATTGTTTTCAGGTAGATAAAAATGCACATGTCTAATTGTTTTATGTTTTCTATACGATTATGTAAGAAAATCTAGTATTTTTGACAATTTTCTTTCGTTTTTACGATTAGACCATCTGGAGTGCAGTCCATTAAAGGGGGTCGAGATAAACATTTGCAAAAATTAAGTTCTTTTACAGAGAATACTCATTTAATCATTGTTAAATGTGATGGCCTTGCATCTAAAACAGTTGACAAATCTATATATTTTGTTTATAATGAAGGTCACGGATGACACTTTTGCGGGTGCGGGAAAATTAGTAGTAGTTGTAAAATCGATATGAATGAAATTATGTACATGATTAAACTGTTACGCGCATGCGTATCATTGACACTTTCTTCGTAGCGTAAGAGAGTTTTCATGGAAGTGCGCTAATCGAAAAAGCTGTACGATAAAAATAGGAATTTATGTTGTTTGAGTATGTGACTACATTTATGCAAAATACCGTCGATATGCCCCTTTAAATAATGGGTATCTTCCTATGGCGTAAACAATATGTTTGTTTCCGGTTACCCGACCTACCCTAAAAAATTGCCCCGACCCTAGAACATTTTATTTGGTTTGTCTTATTGTTTTATTTACCTTTTTTGGCGTAGCTGTCTACGATCACTTTTGACCTAGATTTCTTGCGATAATTATGCAGCGGGAAAATTGAATGCCAATAGAATAAGGCAAATTTTCTAATTTTTATGCAAACTTCAAACAATGGTTTAACGTATACCAATAACTGTTGCATACTTTTGTGGATTAAAAATTTACATAATTGTTTACATAAGCGGTTAAAATGAAGTTATAAACATATTCTCGAAATATACTCTAGAACTGAGTCTAATTATGAACGTATTTTCTCATTGTATGCCATAAACAGAATGCTATATTCATTCACGTAACGAAATAACTATTTTGTTTAGCCTACATTTATATAAGCGTTACGCTCTATAAATAGCAATTGTGCAATGTTCCTATTAATAAATCTCATTCATAGATTTGCCGTTCCATGTTAGCCCATTGATTCTAGCGAGTTCATAACATTCCAGAAGCAGTAGTGTCATTCTAAAAATAGCGCGCGTAGCTAGCAGCCGTTGTATAGCTGTGTTAATATATACTCGTACATGCATCAATAATAGCCTTCAGAGAATCATAAACCTAAAAATTTCAATAAATGGGGAATTTATATTTAAATACTTACTGTTCATTTGATTTAAAATTGTGGTTACGATTTATTAACGATTATTTATAATTGCATCTTTCTATCAACTTCTCCAGTACATGTTATTTAATCTATAAAAAGATGCTACATTTTCTATAGATAAAATGTTATGAAAGAAGATTCGGAATACGTCGAATTGTTATTCGCGTAGCATGAATACACAATTTGTAATACTAATTATACACAGGAACCCTTGATATATCATAGTTCTATTGATATAATTTAAAATCGCCATAGTCTAATGAATTTTTATGTTTGCGTTATCAAAAATAAAGTCTTAACATTTCAAAAATCGCTGAATGTTCCCCGACTATAGCTTTTTATTGGGATACACAGTATAAATGCTTATTTGACTTCAAATCGTTTTTTTATTAGATAACTAACATGAAATATTACCGGTACTATAAATAACTATATAGACTCGTGTGATGCATAATTATTTAAATTCATCCCCGAAATAATTTTCCGACATTGTTAATTTGCTAAATTGGCTTGACAAATTCAGATAGGATAACAATTATTTTAATGTAAATTATTTTGGTTATTCGTCTATCACTGGTGGAAGCACGGCGTATATAATAATGATTTAACTTTTTGGTCCAAGAAGTTTTCTTATAGTGTCCGAAATATCTGGGGTCCAATAAGTCTCCTTATATTGGTGGGGACCAAAAAATCTGGGGTCTGAGAAGTCACGTAACCGATCATCTTGGCCGTCTGTTTAGGTAATTTTTAAATGACATCTCAATATTAATTTCAACGCCGATTTTCTTTTTTAAAGATATTTCTTGTCAATAATTAGATGTGTTTTTGGATAAATAAGTGTTTTGTTTAGATAGTATACACTTATAAACAATGTTTAAGGATATTACTGATATGTTTTGAATATTTATTCAGTTTTAGAATCTTCAAGTTGACCATTTACCACAAAAAAATATTATTTATATAATAGATAAATGCCGACCTACCTACCCTAATTTTCTTGGGCATGTAGCCTGAAACAAACATATTTTTTCGCCATATTACAATCAATAGGAATATTGGTCATGTCGCTTGATTATTTGTATAATGCGTTTTATTATATATGGTATAAAACTGAAGAAATAAAGTATGTGTGAGGAGTAGCAGCATAAAATTATCGTGTAGCAATAAATACATTATAAATAAATAAATTAATTAATTTAATTTCCCTCCCTCCCTCCCTCCCTCCCTCCCTCCCTCCCTCCCTCCCTCCCTCCCTCCCTCCCTCCCTCCCTCCCTCCCTCCCTCCCTCCCTACCTCACTCACGTACTCCCTCCCTCCCTCCCTCCCTCCCTCCCTCCCTCCCTCCCTCCCTCCCTCCCTCCCTCACTGACGTACTCATTCATTCATTCATTTACTCACTCAGTCATTCGTTTCTTTATTTACTCATTTATTTACTCACTGATTCATTCTAATGTTTTGGGATTCTTTATTTCCTTATATTTAATTATTATGTGTTGACAATTATATAATTATTGGTGTACTCAAAAGAGGCGACAACGATGTGATATGTCTGCCTTCCTGACAGCGACTTATTTAGTCGTTCGCGGAAGGGATTAAATCACGTGATACGAAAATGGCCGACGCAAGAGAACCTCCCCCGATGGAAGACGACGAAGACATTTTCGGTGATTCTGAGCCGGTAATGGTATTTTTATATGTTAACAGCAAGTACATTTTATCCCAGAATATGATATAACATGGTTTTTCTTATTAAATAACGAAGTAATTTTAAGGGGTGACATAAAACGAAACCGCTAGCTGTCAAAATGTGGGTGGGGTGGCGGAAATTAAAACACTTTGTAAACTATTTTGCTAACTATTTATAATGATAATAAATAAAATAGAGTAAAATACAGATTTGTTATTTGTTCAATACAAATTTCTATTGCTATTTACAACATGGAGCTTATTTAATTACTTCATGTTGGCTATGGACACACCCCAAGGCCATGGGCCATTATTTGTAATGCTGTAACTATTTAGACTTCATTAAGTAACCACATTGAAATTAATTTATTAATTAAGACAATGCCATTGAAATCACATTCAACTTTGAAATTTAAAGATAAATTGTTGAAAAATTATGTCATTACTTCAAATCAGACAGTTACCGGTATTATAGTTGGCATTGTATTATCGCGGTATCTATATTTCCACAGTAATTGTCTATCTTTCGATTGTCATGTTTAATTGTCAACATCAAGTTTATTTTTTTGTTTTCTTTAGGAAATAACACATTTCTAAATGATTTCATTTGGAGACAATCAAGTAATACTACTTTAAATAATAAATCTTAATAAGTTTTGTGTCATCTTGCACATTTCATTAACTTTTGAAAACTGGAAGTTTGAACTTCCTGGCCTCTTAATTTTGGAAGTTTTGTTATAATATTTTGAAGTTTTGACTGAATTTCGCTACAGAAGTCCTGAGCATTTCAGAAATGCGTATATTAAGTATAAAATTCAAGGTTTTTTAAGGCCAGTTCTTTTTCATCAAGTGCTTATATGCCAATTTATTCAGTGAAAGAGGTATACATTTAGAAAAATTTCTTAATTTTTCTTCTAACTTGTTCATCCTTACATGATGGAACTTTCTGGGCTACAACTTTGGAAGCTCTGCAACTTCCATGGCTGCAATTTTGTAAGTTCTGTGACAAAAACTGGGAGTAAATTACTCCCAAACTTCCCTTAATGGAAGCCCTGATCTTGCAGCCATGAGTAGACCAGACCTTAGACGGTCAATGTATACACATGAAAATATTAAGTTATAAATGATTTCATTGGGTGACAGTTCGTAATATTTATTAAAGGTTACAATCCTACAACTTTTAGTTTATTTGTGTTTGTTTATACACTAATGGCCAACTTATTTCAAAACAAAAGTTTTACCGCGAGATAACCAATGACGTAATTTTTCAATATGGCTGCATGGTGCATTGAAAAAAAAAACAGTATTTTTGGAACGAGTAATGCATTTTCCAACAAAAGTTTAGGTTTTATGCAAAGGTTCAATTAATTGGATATTATTGAAAGAAAACGTTTGGTTAGTTGCTTTTGCTCAGAATATTTGTCAATGTTAAGTACGGCAAGATTGCAGATAAACACAGTATTTGTGATTGTTGGCAACTGGTATGAGTGCATAACTTTATAATAATTTCAGAAACTGAAAACACTTCCCGCCTCTCATCCTGTGGAGGCGCCAGAAGACAATGACGATAAAACAGAGGAGAACAAATCAGAAGAGAAAACTCGGATTCCTGTTGATATAAATATTGACAGTGATAAGGATGATGATGACATATTTGGAGGTAGGCTTCTTTTTTTATGTCTATTTATTGAAAAATTTTAATTGGTAAATTAGTATTTAATACTTATTTATGAGCAGAGGCCCAGAGAAGGCCCATATACATGTAAATTACACACAAATAATTAGAAGATACGCAGAGAAAATAAAAATTTGGATGAACATTTACGCATTTTTCGGATGTTCGCGTACATTCGTGACTGAACGACAGAAACAGTTACAAATGTATAAGTTTTGACAAGCCTGACTACCTAAATGTGCGGATGATATATTATCTAGTTAGCAGAAAAAAAATCTTAAAATGTTCATAATTCTTTCTTCTATCATTATTGCATTCAAATGGCTGCATTATAAAGGATTGTAATTATAATACTCTGGTCTTCTGCTCATATCATAATGTATTTTTGGATGTATATTTACTCCACTAATCCTACATAGAGTGTACATTTACCCCCACACATTCTAAAGTGAGTGTACATTTACTCCCAAATTTTCAGAAGTAAGCATACATTTACGAGCAGTACAAATATTTATCTGGAGCACTGTTTACGAGTTCAGATATTTGTTAAAGAGACATTATTTCAATTTGGGGCTGTTCCAGGAAAAAGGTGGGTGGGTGGGTGGTGGCGGAACGCCAGTCAAACAATTGGGTACAACTTTTTTTTTTTCAAGTCACTGATAATCTGTTTTATCGCCTCTATCACCCCCCACCCACCGAATTTTAACACATTAGCGTTGCGGCCCCTCGTCACCTTTTACAGTCCTTTACAAAATTGACATGACATAATTATGTTTCTTTCTGTGTCAGACTTGTAGAAGCAATTTGATGATTTGAGTTGATGCATGTTTTACTAATTGTTGTTGTGATGCTAGTTTAGATACAAATATGCAAACAGTTGGTAGCTACAAATACAAATACCATAATTTACCACGTATTACGTACATCAATGTATAACGCGCACCTGATTTTTGAAGCAAAATTTGGGGCAAAAAAACTAGAAAACTATTGCAGCTGTTGTTAGTTAATGTCCGCTGCTGTTATTTTACCAACTTTTGTCAATGTTTTTGTTGTTGTTGTTCTGGAATAGTTTCCTCAATTTACTTTCATACAGGACGTAATCATTATAAATTTCATAAAAGCTTTCATAATTACCTTGTGCATGAAACTCCTATAAATCCAAATTGATTATAAATATTCATGCTAATTTTAAATAAAACTTAATATTCAATAATTTTTATGCCGTAACACAATCTCCATTTTAATTCCATGTATTTTCTTCACTCCCTTTTAAATCTCCAAACTATCCAATGCATTAATGATTAACAAAACTACCGTCTGATTTTAATGACACCCTTAAATTTTCCCCTAGAATGCTAATTCATAAATGCTCTATCGAAAGTGCTTACACTGTTCTGGAACAATAGTATTTATTGATGCTTTTTCACTGACCAAGTGCTAATCGTGTTACACCCTTAACTGCTACAAACCGCTAGAAGCTGGCTCCAGTTCGGCTGTCACATCAAAGACTTTTTGAAGTTTGATTGACATCGTTGCAATGCTGTTGCTAATGGCTTGCAGATTTAGAGGCCTGGCAAATTAATGATGTCGCGCTTTCACTTTTTTCAGTTGTAAACAGGTGTTATTATCAATGACTGTGTTTATAACGGATTTAATTGTTTATTCAAGTTGGAAATATGATTGCAAGGTGATTAGAATGCAGTGTTTTGTTCATACAATTATTATGAATTAAATATGAAATAAAAATAACGAAAAATTAACTAAGTAAAAAAAAAACATGGCTGAAAATGACTTACCATGTATAACGCGCACCAAATTTTCAAAGCCGAATTTTAGGGTAAAAAGATGCGCGTAATACATGGTAAATTACGGTAACAGTGAATATAATTCACGGGGCTTATTTAATGCAACAATATCAAATGCCATATTCTTTTTTCTGCAACCTCATAGAGAAGACTTCTGAAGTCAAGCTAGATTCCGACCATGATGATGAAGAACAGGAAGAAGAAGAAGCCAGTAAAGAGGAAGATCTCCCAGCAATTGTAAGACTTAATAAAGACGATGACGTGCCTGAAATCAGACCCATCTCTGCAGCGGAAGAGAGATCTAAGGTAGACGTGACACAGACGATGGCGACTGCAAGTGCCCCCGCAAAAGTCACCCCTAGGACGTCATCAAAAGGTTCAAATGATGACAAGGTGGGAGAGATGTTCTTAATTTGTATCAATGTCAATTTTTGAAAATTTGGGGGTTTATAGCTGTTCCAAATAGCAGTTTTTTTTGTCAAATTGTGGAAAAAACTATATCCATTGAATACGATAAAGTTAAACATTATATCCTTTTAATTTTATAGTCAGAAACATCTTGGTCAGAAATATCTCTTATTATGTTTGCCTTCAAACCTTTTTCCAAAAATATACATTTATTGCCGCTGTCCTGTTAATATTTGCTACATGTATCAAAGGTTTGGGGTACACCATGGGAACAAAGCGAAAATTTATATTATTATGTAATATATTCAAATAAAAACAATTTATAATTACGTAAAATATATAACATATTTCATCAGTCTGTAAAAAAGTACAGCTCACTGTTTGAATTACATTGAATGAAACTGCATACATGAGGCGTGCCGTGGGAAAATCAGTCTGCACAGGCTAATCCGGGATGGCACATTTCCCCTACAGTAAATTTATATTTAGACGAGACTTCATTGAAACAGAAAATACCATAAAAGCGGAAAGTGCCGTCCCAGATTAGCCTGTGCAGACTGCACGCCTCATATTTGTACATTGCTGTATATTTCACAGATCGAGGTGGATGCGTACACAATAGATATCACGGTGGTTGAGCCACACAAAGTGGGAGATGGAATGGGAGCCTATGTCGTGTACAAGGTCATTACCCAGGTATGATGAACATACTTTTTCATCTTCGGTTTTGTGGGATTTTCTGTTTTGGATAGAGCCAGGGTGGCACCCGACTCTGGAAAACAGGGAAAACTTGAAGAAATTCCCTGCTGGGAAAAATTGGTAAATTTGAAAATTTTGCAAAATCCAGGAAAATTCAGGGAATTTGACCAAAAATGTTAGAACAAATCCAAAATGAAGTAGTGAAATCTAGAACTTAATAAATATTAAAAAAATAAATCAATAAAATTATCATATTTAGAATAAGAAGTTGACAATAGTAAAAAAGGCTTAAAATGGAAAATAGTGGTCATATATTTATGTACGCTTTCACCACTTTGCACTAATTTTACTGGTAATTTGACAATAAATATCAGGGAAAATCAAATTCTGGTCCGGGAAAAATCATGGAAACATCAGGGAAGTTTATTTTGGAATTTTATGGGCCACCCTGAATGCGAATTTTGAATGTATGTAGTCACAGGTACCTGTAACAATCTTTATTGCTTTGATGAAAAATTGCTGGGATTGTTCACGAAAACTCCTCTATCTTAGCCAATTTTTGTCCGATTTTGGTCTTTTTTTTTTCAAAATAAAGCTTACATTCTGAGGGGAATTTCATGGCAAATATAGGGGAAAAATATATACTTTTTAAGGAGGGGAATTGGGGCGAATTTTGGCCCCTAATTGGCCCTAAAAAGAACACTGGTCGCATTTGCTGACAAGTACAAATTTTAACATTTTGCTTAAGAAATTAAATTTTGTCTATAAAACTTTTAATAAAACTTAATATTTTCCCGAAAATGAGTAGGACTTTCATTGTAACAATTCCATAAATGGTAACTGAAAGATCTGATACCGGTAATCAATTGGCCAATAGATACTTGTCAGTGAAGGAATGAGTTGACCAAGAATAAAGGGTTTATATTTCAGTGGTAAACAATAGCACATGGTTGCATAATCCAATTGATTTACTTAAAACCCTTCGACAGACAACATTGGACAAACAGAAAGGTGGAGCAATAAACTTCTGCCTGCTGGTTAATTGTTCAAAATCGTACTTGTCATTCTGCATCAATGCTAGAAACTTGTCTGTGCCCTCTGATTAAGGAGTGTTGCGGCAGTTTTTTATAACGAGGATATTTTAAACCTACCACCGCTTAATTTGCTATTATGCGGATAATCGGATGTTTAACTGATTGTTGTGTCTAGGGTTATTTATTTCAAAAGAAAGGTAGATTCATATCAAAACATGTTCTACAAGGTTTATTATCATCTGCTTGGCTGAAATCATGACATGAAAATACAAAACAACAGACAGAACCGTTTGATGTCGAACTTCAACAAGAACACATTTTTTCGGACACATTATTTTGGATGTGTAGAAACTTTGGGATTGTGGTTGTTATTATTGGTTTCCCTTTGTAAGCTGTTATGATACCTTTTAATAATGGGATATTTTGTTAACCTAGCTGTATCTTTTTTCTCAAATTTTGCACTCGTGTCTGTTAAATTGCTGTATTTTTTTAAAGTGACCTGTACGTTAGTGATCATATTTGAAGTTTTATTCCAATAATATTGTGGTGACCTATATATTTTATTTTTGTTTTATGATGAGAACATATATATGAATACATTCAAGTTGTTTGGGAGAATTCTATTATGTAGAACTTTATACAGTCCCAATTATTTGGTTGATAAAGTAAGAATTTCTTTGGTTTTATCAGTCACACTGAATATAAAATTAAAATTTCTTAGCATTAACCTTCTGTACTGCAATTGTTTGGTAATGTTTGCTTTCATTAAATGTTAATTGCTATAATTATATAAGCTAACATCATACATTAATATTGCCATTTTTTTCTTTTATTGGGGTTGTATGTTATGCATGAGTGCATGTTATATAATTGCAAATAAAATCAAAACAAGACCGGCGACCATATGCTTTTATTTCATTTTTCACTTAGTATTTATACGTAGTCCTTGTAGACAAATTATCAAAATGATCTTGTATTGAGACAAAAAAAGCCAAAACTGTAGCAACACTCCTTAACATGTTTGCATTGTCAAACACTTTCCTGTAAAGCTGCATTATATTTTATGGACTGCTGCTTTAACTTAGTCTGCTGAATATTGCAAGAAGCTTTTCTTCATGTATATAGAGGGAGAATCGTTATATATGTCAGTTTACCGTTAAAATGTGTTAGTCCCATCTGCAAAGGTTCCAGATACCCTATACCATTGATTACCATGGCCTTATTCCATAAGCCCCATTTGCAAAGGTTCCAGATACCCTATACCGTTGATTACCATGGCCTTATTCCATAAGCCTCACAGGTTAGAATATCTGAACCATTCTGATTGCAAAAGTTGCATTTTTATCCAGTTCTACAATAAGGCCACAACAAATTGATCAGTTGGTCTACGGATTTTGTCCGCAAAAAATTGGAGCGAGCGAGCAAAATAAAAATAATGTTTTTCCATTTTCGATAAAATCGGAGGCGAGCGAAAAGCGCACAATAAAAAAAAATCCTATCTTGCCCATAGTGATTAAAAATTACTGCCAAACGCCATCATAATTGTGTCAATTATTTCCTCTTCATCTGCTCTAGTCCATAAATTGTTGTCAAAATCAATATATATGTAATAAACTTGGCAACTAATTTCTCCATTTCTTCTTCGACCATGTCCTACAAAGGGTTTTGTGCAACAAGTCTTCAATAGTGATTCTGCTATTAAATTAACACCCGGCAGTAAATACTAAATAGCCATATCTTAACTATAAGAAAGTAGACCTTATACAAGGTATTTGTCATTATTAAAATATATATTTGATACACTACCAACAGTTTAATAACATGAATATGAAATGTCATACAATAACACAAAACAATTTAGGAATGACATGACTGGACGCCACCATTTAAAAAAAACGTAAACCAGGGCTCAACACTGGCTCTTATTTTTCTTGAGCCAATTTTTCAATCGACTCGCAACATCGTTGCGTGTTTCCATGTCAGGGAATGGTTATATCTTATTGTTTTAATTGTTATAAACTTATACTTCACTGTGCTGTATATTAATTGCATTATGGCATTAACAAAAGCATTAGTATATTTAGATTTTTATATTAACATTTTTGTTAATTGTTCATTGCAGTAAACTTGGATAATTATTTTTATTTAAACATACACTCTTAAAATATCTACAAGATGTTAACAAAATATATCCAAAAATAAATTGAAATTAAAAACTAACATAATGAATTGGCTTGCCCTGTTAAATGTACCTTAATATATAAAAGCTGAACAAAATGTACACCAAACAGATACGTTCAATTTATAAAATGGACATGTCAAAAACAACTTATATGTGTGGATATTAGAAGTAAGAAATCAAGGACAAACCGCTGGTCAAAACTGTCCGAAATGTAAACATACCCCATTATCAGTCCATTTGATATGTTCCGGACATCCAATTTTAACACATCCTTTATCCACAAGATAATCCTTTAATTAACTGTTGTGTCTGCTGATATTACGCGAGCTTGCTAGCAATCATATTTAATTAGGCAGTGAATGCTGACAAACAGCTCGTTGTGTTTTCACAACTTTGATAAAACATGATAAGAAATTGCCGTGTCGAAATACATATGGCAGCTGTGCCAGACTGGCTATTGGAGTGTAAACGTTTGGGTCATAAATTATGTGCTCTGTACAAAAACCAGTCGCCGCAAAGTGCCTTATTCACGTCTATATCAGTACCAATTACTTGTTATGATTTGGGGACGCCACGAAGTCGGCGTTTAACGTAAAATGAGACTCGTTGATGAAAACTTCATTTTAAAAAATCGGGTGCGGGGCACAATTATATGTGCGGGTGCCAAAAAAAAAGATTTTGGTTCTTTGATTTACAATTTTAAGGTGTGGCAAATCCGACGAACATCTGATCAATTTGTTGTGGCCTAGCTGTCCCAAATATTGTAGAATTTGGTTTGAATTTATAACATTCGTAAAAAAAATAATATAAAAAAATATTTTAAGAACAAAAACATAAAAGCGCTCAATGATACATGTATTTGGATATAAACATTTGTACTGCAATTTTGTCAAGACTCGTCTAATAAATGAAATTGATACAGACGTCAATATTTTAATGTACATTCTTTTCCCAATTTGGTAAATTTAACATTGACAAAATGTAAATTTCAAGCCGGGTACTTCTTCCCAAAAAGTTCAGAATAATGCCTGCTTATACCGGAAGTCATATTTTTCCAGACTACCATACCTGCTTTCCGGAAGAACGAGCTGATTGTGGTGCGGCGGTTCAGTGATTTCCTGGGTCTGTACGAGAAGTTGAGGGAGAAGCACGCTCACTACGGACGCATAGTCCCCCCAGCACCAGAGAAAAGTCTTGTTGGTGCGTCTCAGACTTGGATCTGTTCTGTTTAAATTGATGGCAATGACTATCAGTCTCTGCGAAAGTCTGTTAGACCTCGGACAAAGCCAGTAAAACTCTAGGAGGTCCAATAATAATTTGTGGCGTGTCATGGGAAAACCGGGCATAATGAATGTGCGTCAAGTGTCATCCCGGATTAGCCTGTGCAGTTCGTACAGGCTAATCCGGGACGACACTTTCCGCTTTTATGGTATTTTCTGTTTCAAGGAAGCCTCTTCTAAACATAAACATAAATCCACTGTAGGCGGAAAGTGCCATCCCGGATTAGCCTGTGTGGACTGCGCAGGCTAATCCGGGACAACACTTTACACACATGCATTAAGACCGGTTTTTTCATGACGCGCCTCATTTATAGAACATTGGCCCTCCTGGCTGGTAAAAAACTCTGGTCAAGTACCTACTTGCAAGTTACATGTTTGTGAATGGCTAGAAAAATGGAGTTAAGTTAGATATAATTTAGAGTTTACCAGACCACATGGCCAGAAATGGACTTTCGCGAGACTCGACTGTACATAGTATTTAAGCTTTATCTAAGTCTAAAAGAAAAGTTTTGTTGGTGCGTCTCTCAGATTGATATGAGTGCTGTTTCAGTCGATCTCCATGACTATAACTAGTCTTATACTTAATCTTAGTATTATACCAGCGGATGTTAATAAGGGTTTCTCTTCTGGTGATGTCTCTGGAGTTTCATTATTCTTATATTAAAGGGACTTGTTCACAGATTTTCGTATTTTTGAAAAATGTCATTAAATGAATTTACTTACAAAACTGTCATATCTGGAATAGTTTTAAATAATTATAATAACAAGGAAAAAGATAAAAATAATAAATGTGCCTGCCCTGGGGTTCGAACCCGGGACCCCTAGAAGCAAAATCTAACGCGCTACCACTACACCACGCAGGCTTTTGGTTTTGGATGGCAGTTTAAACGCTATGTCGGTAATACACGTTTTTGCTAAATTATCTATGAAAAGCGTTACAAACGCTTTATTATTTTTCCAATTTCGATTGATGATTATAAATAAACGAACATATCTTTTTAACATTTTTCTTAGTCAGGAGTGTTATTTTGCTTGTGTGAATATAATGCATACATTCTTTTTTGAATCTATGACAATTTTTGTGAAAATTGTCATTTTGCCAAACTGTGAACAAGTCCCTTTAAGCACTCCGGAGAAAAGTCTTGTTGGTGCGTCGCTCAGATTGAGTTGTGTTCTGTTTTAATCGATCTCAAAATTAGTCTGAACTTAAAATATATACCAACGAAAATGTGTGTTACATATCCACTTTCATTGGCCAATATTAAAAATTAAGAAAAAAATATACAGTGACTGGGAAAGGATGTTCTTGCCCTCAGCATCTTGATGCAGGATGCATATAGTGATTGTCCTGTCCGTCTTTCCTTCCTTCGGTCTGTCGGTGACAAGGCTAAGTAGATTTTACCGTTTTCTCTTGCCCCAACACCGCTTACTACAACACTTTAATACTTACACAGTTGTTGCTTATGACCATTCCCTATCCACCCATATCACCCAACCTCACTTTGACCTTGACCTAGTTTGCACTTAGAATAATTCAAATGGGCTGTTTATAGGTTAACTAGATTTTACCGTTTCGTCTAGCACCAACACCGCTTGCTACAACACTTGGACAGTTGTTGCTTATGACTATCCCCAATCCACCTATATCACCCAACCTCACTTTGACCTTGACCTTATTAGGACTAAGAAATGGGCTATCCAGCACCAACCGAGGGCATGTGTGTTTATCAAACACAGAATCTTGTTCCATATGTGATAATTTCTCATCTCCATAAAAATATATGGGCTTTTTCAAAAATATATAGGATTTCCTCTGATTTTCATGGGATTTACAGTAATTACATTTTGTGAACATCTAACTGTTTCAGTCGAGAAAAATACACCACGCAGACGCTCGCGCTTCCCGTTCAAGTGGTAATGAGCATCTGTTGATATTGATTGTTGGACTGCTGAATTAATTTTTTGAATAAAATCTTTCCGCATAGTGACAAAACTGCAAACCAGTCCAAGCGTTGTGTATTGTACGGCAGCTTTTTTTCATTCATACTAAAAAATTTCAGTGCGACATAAAATCGCATCGGTGAACATTTCTTTGCGATTTTTCTCAATTTTATGGGCAAATATCGCATTTTGCATGCTCTTCCCAGTCACTTAAGATAAAGTTAAAGAATATTTTGTAGACTTGAAGCTGGAAAAGTCTTGTTGGCGCGTCTCTCATATTAAGATTTGTGCCGTTTAAATCGATCCCTATGACTAAAGACTCCCTTAAGCTTAATCTAAGCCTTAAATACTTTTAGAGAAAAGTCTTGTTGGTGCATTTCCCAGATTTAGATTTGTTCTGTTGAAACACAATGATACACACATTTTAAAACTTAATCTTAGACTTTAACTTAAATATTAACTAATGAAAATTGAAGCTCATATCTAACAATCATGTGGATTGGTCGGTATTTTAAGTTGAGACTGAAGCTCATATCTAACAATCATGTGGATTGGTCAGTATTTTAAGCTGAGACTGAAGCTCATATCTAACAAACATGTGGATTGGTTGGTATTTTAAGTTGAGACTGAAACTCGTATCTAACAATCGTGGATTGGTCGGTATTTTAAGTTGACACTGAAGCTCATATCTAACAATCATGTGGATTGGTCGGTATTTTAAACTGAGACTAAGCTCATATCTAATAATCGTGGATTGGTCGGTATTTTAAATAATTAACTAATGAAAATTGAAGCTCATATCTAACAATCATGTGGATTGGTCGGTATTTTAAATTGAGACTAAGCTCATATCTAATAATCGTGGATTGGTATGTATTTTAAATATTAACTAATGAAAATTGAAGCTCATATCTAATAATCATGTGGATTGGTCGGTATTTTAAGTATTAACTAATGAAAATTTAGCTCATATCTAACAATCATGTGGACTGGTCGGTATTTTAAGTATTAACTAATGAAAAGTGAAGCTCATATCTAACAATCGTGGATTGGTCAGTATTTTAAATATTAACTAATGAAAATTGAAGCTCATATCTAAAAACCATGTGGATTGGTCGGTATTTTAAAATATTAACTAATGAAAATTGAAGCTCATATCTAACAATCATATGGATTGGTCGGTATTTTAAATATTAACTAATGAAAATTGAAGCTGATATCTAACAATCATGTGGATTGGTTGGTAATTTAAATATTAAATAATGAAAATTAAAGCTCATATCTAACAATCATGTAGATTGGTCGGTATTTTAAATATTAACTAATGAAAATTGAAGCTCATATCTAAAAATCATGTGGATTGGTCGGTATTTTAAATATTCACTAATGAAAATTGAAGCTCATATCTAACAATCATGTGGATTGGTCGGTATTTTAAATATTAACTAATGAAAATTGAAACTCATATCTAACAATCATGTGGATTGGTCTGTATTTTTAATATAACTAATGAAAATTGAAGCTCATATCTAACAATCATGTGGATTTGTCGGTATTTTAAGTTGAGACTAAGTTTGAGTTTGTCGGGCCCGGCTAGCTCAGTTGGTAGAACGCTGGACTGTCAATCCGGGGATCGTGAGATCGAACCCCGGCTCGGCCACATAACTTGTGTGGGGATTGGTCAAGAAATTATTTCTACGACCATTCTCCCCCTACCTCTGATTCAAATAGGGCATTTGTCAGTTGCTGGCACAGGTATGTGCACTTAGTACTGGTAAACCGCTTAGGTCAGCTAACTTGCCCAAGAAAAGTGTGTGAAGGTTAACTGACCGCCGTGATATGACTGAAATACTGTTAAACACGGCGAAAAATCCAAACAAACAAACAAACAAGTTTGAGTTTAAGAACATTTTTTAGTCATGGGCCAAGAATCTGTGTTGCTTGTTTAAGGCCAAGGAAAAATATTTTCGTTGCCCTGTCGTCTGCGTCAGCGCCTGCATTAGTTAAAGATTTTTGGTAAAGTTTTTTTTCAAGAGTCCTTTTCTCAAAAACTATTAAAGGTATCCATTTGAAACTTTCAGTACTTAGTCACTATCAAAAGGGTACTCCATTACAACAAGGCAGGTAACCTTGTGATTTGTATTTCCAGAGTTATCTGCCCTTGTTTGGACGTACAACTTTGTATATTTTGACAATTTTTTGGTAAGTATAAAGTTTCTCAATAACTATGACAGACATTAAATCGAAACTCAATGTACGTATTTATGGTGCTGACACCATTCTACAGACAAGAGGAGGTAACTCTTTCAAGGATTATATTGGAGTTATTACCCTTTTTTCCACTTACAATTTTTCCTTTTAGTTCAAATTTCTAAATTCCTATATGAGGTATTGACTTGAAACTCAAAGTACTTGATCACAGTTATGAACTTATTCTGTAGACGAAAGGAGGTAACTCTATCAAGGACTTTGCTTGAGTAATTGCCCTTTTTTAACTTAGAAATTCCGCTTTAGGCCAAATTTCACAGTATCTATAAGAGGTATTGACTTGAAACACAAAATACTTGATCACAGTTATGAACCCGTCTGTAAACAAGATAAACTATATCAAGGATTTTGATGGAGTTATTGCCCTTTTTACAACTTTGAATTTTTTTCTTTACATGTAGGTCAAATTTCTCAATATCTATAACTGGTATTCACTTAAAATTCAAAATACTTCATGACAGTGATAATCTTATTCTATCAACAAAAGCCCTTAGTACTATCAAATATGAGAAAGCCGAGCGTCCAGCACCCGTAGGCGGTGCTCTTGTTTGCATAATGCAGTTGATTGCAGAAATAAATGTTTACATATTTTATGTTTTGCATTATTGACATTGCCCAGAATTCAGTAATAGCACAACATGGTTGTGCTTGTGCTTAACAATTTTCATTTATCATTTTGGCACAAAGAAATTCTACAGAGAGCTGTCCTGAAGCAACTTAGCGGTAGCTTTGTAAATTAACTGACACAGTAAAGTGCAGAATGATGTGAGTGGGACATGAAATCTGTCTGTATAATCAGGATCTTGCTTATAACAGAAAATATACTCTGTGTTCATGCTCATTGTTGTTGTGGGGGTGCCATTTTCTATTGTCAGGGCCCTAATACATGTAGTTCCAGTGAATCAGCAATGGTCCCTTTACCTGAGCAGATGCCATCTCTTTGCAATGATTTTTCATTGTTAGAACATACATAATTTCAAGTTGCAGTAGATTAACAGATATGATAGTGTTCCAAGGCCTTACCGAGGATTTTTTCAGGCGCCCCAGTTCTGAGAGGGGTGGGTTAGGGAGGGATGTCCCCTCCGAATGTGGAATTTTTTTTTCGCCACATGTGTCAAATGACGTTATCTGGTGCGTTTTAGCTCTTAATATTTAGGCAAACAGCTTTTCATTTTTTGGTAAACGTTTAAATGAAATGAAATAAACCAAACAACACCATTAAAATGGTATACCTTGAGCCTTTTAGAAGCATCGGGCGTCAATTTTGTTGCAAAACTGAAAGTAGCTAATAATTTTTTCTGGATGTTCATGTCCAGTGCGCATTCCTTTCGCACAGTGACGTCATGTTCCAACCAACTGTTGTCGTCGTTCTTGAATATTTAGGTTACACTCTATCTACTTACGGAGCCTTTTTATGTTCGATTAATTATGTTCATATGGGCATGCATTTATAGTGTTTTAACACTGATTTAATCGTTACAACTCGTCGCTGTTCTGCGAAATTCGCGTAAGTCGATTTTGGTAACTTTTCAGGAGAGTGAAAGAAAGTAACAATTTTGTTCAAAAGTTGACAGATGAAAAAATATTTTCACATATTCTTAAATGAACTATACGCTATATTACCAACCTACCACCAACCATTGATAATGTATGGCATAGCTAATTCTTCACTTACATGTTTTTCACTTTTATTATTTTTTCTCAACTTTTTTGTACGAGATGTTCCGGAATTTAGATCAGGTCCATTTCTCCTTTTTTGTCCATAATTACTATTACACAAGAATTTTCCGTTACAAAACTACCATTACAAACATAAATTTAAGTTGTTGTCATAAAACAGATACCGTCAGGGTTGCCACTTAACTTGAAAAGTCATGGAAAAATTAGATCGAGGATTGAATACTACCAATAACAATATAGCTATAAATTAAAAGTAATTTAATAACAGCAAACAAAAATAAAACTTTTCTAACAATAAACAATGATCTCTAAGAAATTGAAATCGAATACCCAATGCAACAGCAAATAATTTCAATACGTTTTCATAAAAATGAAATGCTTCTGCATGTAACTGTTTACAGTAATACAAACGTGAAATTTATCAACTTTTAAAATGCTTTTTACAAACTATATTTCAAAGCAGGTCATATCAAATACACAAGTAAATCGATATTATTGACAGTTTTGTATTTAAAACTAAATAAAATCTCAACGAGTGAGGTATACGATACCATTGGACTAAAATCTGATACATTGGAATACTAAACATCAAGTAAGTATTAATTTTTTCTAACTATAAACAGTGAGCACTAAGAAGTAGAGTATCCCTATACCCCAACCAACAACTACAGCAAATAAGTTTGATACGTTCTCATAACAATGAAATGCTACTACATGTAACTGTTTACAAACATAAAACTAATCAACTTTATACCGTAGAAGATCATATTCAACAAAAATGTTAACGTAATAATTGGCGATTTATATGGCACTACTGAACAAATATCCGCCTCAGGGGTGTACATGATGCTAAGATCACTGTGAGAGAGATAATTATTATTAATAGTATAAAACCGCAATGCGTCTTAAGTTTAAACTCAATACAAATTTGAATCCGATCAGTTTTAAGAAGCATAGACCGAATGTTCAAGATTACACGTCAATTTAATGAGAGTGCAATAAAACGTGAATAGTTTTGTTCTATTATAAACCGTCAGGTACACTGCTGCTGAAGCACACTTATTTGCCATGCAAAAGTTTGTCGTAAAAGCCGTGGTAATCTGTTGGTATAACGGCCTTCAATTGCTGCAAATGAGCAAACTTGGTGTCTTTGATAATAATGGGCCCATGCACAGCGATTCCACATGTTCTCTCCCTGTCACTGTGGGAGCATTTCTGCGTTTGAGATGTCACAATACTCGTCGGAATATGACAGCTTGTAGTGAATGGTGCCCTCAGGTAAGTACCTTAGGCTTCATATATCTGTAACAACAGGATCTCCAATCTTGGTTCCTGGACGTATAGTGTCGTAAAAACGCAAACTGTTATAGTCTTTAAAGAATGTGTGGTCCAGGTATATGGCCTGGTATGGGTGGTTCGGTCTGGCAGCCTTGATTAGTTCCACATAATTGGCCGGACAGTAAATTGCCCTTCGATGGACAGAACGCTCGATTGTTCTATGGACACTATCCACTTCCATCTGGGTGTGGCCTTTCTCAAGGTATTTTTGCGTTATTGTAACTTTGTGTTTAACTGCGAGTCACAAGAATGTATTTGCCATCGTAGCATTTCGATTTTGATAGCCGCAGCCATCACTGAAGACTACGATTTCTTCCGTCTGTGGTTTACATTTGAGTGTTTCCTCAATGTAGTCGTTTTTTACGCACGAGGCAAAGGAGTTTGCCGTTAGGCCACCCTCACCCTCATGCCAAAAGTAACATTTAACATTCCTGGACGTCATGTCGTAAAGCGTGAAATTGTGGCACGACAATTTTGTTTTGTAATACATTGCGGAGGCTTCTACTTTCGGGCACAACAAAACACTCTGGACATCCATGGTGATCACTGCCACTTTCTCATTTTCTTGCGCTATCTTCTTGTCATTTTCCTTTTCGGCTCTTGCTCCATCTTTGCGGAGAATATGAAGGGTGTATTCTTCTTCGCTGACGTTTTTGGTCTCGTAACCAACACAAACATCGCATTGATCCTTTTTTGGCCTGAATAAAGACAAGTTCATCTCATCAAATATTTTCTGCAGAGCGTTTCTGCCTATTGCCTTTTGACCTTTTTCAATACAGTGCTCTGTATATACGCGGTGCAAATCTGCAAATGACGTAAAAACTGGTTCTAGATAAACCTTTGTAGACGTTGATCTACAATAATGTGAGGGCATTTTGGGTAACGCCTCCAAGAACTTCATGCCCACATCTACCCCTTCATTGCCCACTTTCCTGCCGTTGATTTTCTCGTGGAAGCCCGTGATCATTCGTAGTTTTCAACCAATCGTAAACCGTGTATTCTCCAATCCCTAAGGTAGACAAGAAGAAATCTTTGCACAAGAGATACTTTTCATTTTTATCAACCCTAAAGTAATATCTGTACGTGAAGTTTCGTCTACCGGACTCCCGTTTTCCCCTTACTTCACACCTACTTACTTGACTGGTTACATAGTTCTTCTTTTTCCCCCAATCCATTCTACTCCAGAAGGCTTCGAAAACTTCTTCACGGAATGTGTCGCTGATATCAAAGCATTTTCTAGTAGCCCTGCAACGTTTAGTGCATTTCCGTTCGCTCTGGATTCTTTCACATTTCTCTACGCAGTGAGTCTTCTTTCCATCAACATTCTTAACACCTTTATACGCCTTTCCGACCATTCGTAGTTTCTTGTTCACATTCTTTAGCCATGTGTCGGGATTGCCCTTTCCTTTCTTTGCCTTCTTTTTTCCACGTTCACTACTTTGCGTCACTGTTTCTGTGGCCACCTCTTCTTCGTGGTCTAATTCCATCTCCGTATCTACTCTACTGATACCGTTTATTTCATTTAATCCTGCGTCATTATGAGCAGGTGTCTGTTTTGTTAGGTTACTGTGGGTGATTTCGCTATTCTGGCTGATTTTTTGCGTATGTGTTTGAGAAGTTCTTTTTATTGGCTTTTGAATTCGTTTTTTTTTAACCTTTTTTCTTGGTTTTGAACTAGAGTCACTGCACTCTGATTCAGATGAAACAGGTAAGCTGTTGCGTTTGCGTTCTGTTTTCAAATTCCAGTCCGGATCCTTTACCGAATCATCGGAATCACACAATACATCACTATCCATATTGAGATTCTCAGATCCCAACAGTTCGGGATCTTTTGGAGTGTTGGCGGCGCATTTTTCATCATCTCTGTTATCCGTATCACTCAAAGAACTTTCATTGCAACGCAAAAGAGTATCAACGTTTATCACGGTCGTGCCTTGAATACGATAAGTGGATGTTTCAACGGTAAGTTGTTTTTCTGGCTCACTGGAGACGTTTATGTCAGTACACTTTTTAATGTTATTCATAAGCGCCATCTGCACTATACGTTTTCCACGAGACGTCATAGTGTGCTTTTTTAACAGCCGTTCACGCAGAATGGGTGGAATTTCATTTCAACAAATTCACATGTTCCATTGCGATTTTCAACGTATATATATCTTGGCGTTGTTTCTCTGTAAAGAGAATAATAGGCGTCCTGTAGAAAATTGAACTGTCGACCATTCACATTGTATTGTCCACGTTCTCGATTTTGTACAAGTTTACAAATGTTCACAGGTTTACAACCTGGGTCAGTTTTATTTCGTAACCACTTACTTGACATTTTAAAGTAAATAAGTTACATCGAGTTCAGAAGAAAAGTGACTTAACAGACTGTTCGAGCAAAATATTTCATACACTTTTGTATGAGCACTTTCGTTCCCACGAGGCAGTAAGGTGTGTAGGTCCACTATTCCAATGGTCCACTGACTGCACTTGATATACCACTGCAACAACAATACATCTAATTAGATAATTATGTTTAGTAAACATTTGAAATATTGAATTGTCCATGCACAATAAATATAACAAAGTTAATGCCTTAATATGTCCGTATAAAACTGAACAACAATGTGATTATGGTTCTCAGACTAGTGCAGTCCATTTTAGGTTAAGTGCATGTATTTCAATTATATATTAAGCTGGAATTGATAAGAATTGTGATATTTTGAATAAAGAATATGTGCGATTTGCTCGTATAAAGTTCGTCAGCAGTCTATTTCATCATGGGGAAAAAATCTCGTGTAATTTTTTTTTTCACTGCTATTGTTGTATTTTGCAGCATTGCCCTTTTTTAGATAAACACGATCAATTAAATTATATCGTATGACTGTTTTGTGTAATATCTTTGAAGATTCAACTATACATCACTATTAAATAACAAGCAAAACTTTTCAACAAAACCAAAACAACGACTACCATACTTGTTTTAACATAAAATAAAAGATTTCCTGCAAATAAGATCATGCGGCATCAATATATTGTATCACAAATACATCTTACAACCAAAAACATATGTTATACTCACCGTTTTATTATAATTTCCCTCTTTTAAACAAGTCCATGTCCATTCGTACGGAAAACAATTTATACGAGGGTTTTCGCAGATATAAAAATTGCACCAACGAACGTTCGAGATTTTGTCATATGATCAGTTAACACCTATCCCATTGGCTATTTTCTCCGGTATTTTCGCAGAATATGATATTGATTTTGAACAATAACAAGCGCGAACAAACGTTTTTGAGCCAAATTTGGTGTACGAGATTTTCGCAGAACAGCGACGAACTGTTGAACATAGTATTGATTGGATAATTGGTGAATTGTAAAGATCTTGATTAAAATTATACATTTATGTAATACATGATTTGTTCGTGCAAAAATGGCAGGAAAATTTCCTCGTGCACGTCGTGCCTATGCGCGTCAACTGTTAGTAAAGCACATGGTCCGTACACGCACGCTTTTCATGCGTGGAACGTGATGTCATGGTAGCAGACATTTCACACTTGTTTGTAGAAAACACGGGTTTTACATGGCATGCATGTAAAACAAGACAACTTATTTAACGAAACTACAACAGTGACACTAGATCGGCTTTTTTGATAACGATTTCATATTTGCGTATTTTATACTGATTTTTGCAGTTTATTGTTTTTTATTGTAGTTATTAAATTTAGCAAATAAATAATTGTGGATATTATAAAATACGAAAGGACGAGGGTCTGTTTTGCCGCGAATATGAGGTTACTTGTGTGTGGATACATGCCGATTGCGCTGAATCGTCAATGGTAACGTCGTTCCATAGCGAAGACAATCTGAGCGTTTCTATTTGTTTATATCGATTTTACTGCGTAATGAAACTCCGCCTACAGGGGCGGGGCTTCACAGTGATTGATTGCGGCTTAGGAATAACTGCAAATTGTTAAAATTTTAGGCAAAGCGACACTCGCTTTGACCATTCACCAAGTGGGTTTACATGTTTCAAGAGTGAAAAACTGCCTTTATGACGCAAGAGATTAGCTTTCACAGCAGGTACTGTCAGTCTACTTCAGTCAACAAAGCTGATTAATTGATCAAATACAGGCGCCCCGGGCGATGTTTATAAGCGCAACACTAATTTAAGGCGCCCGGGGAATGTTCAAGTTAAAATTCAAAACGGCCTGGGGAAGTCCCTGTGTTCACAAAACAAGCAGAGCCTGGTTTTCGGGTTCAAGATGAATTTGAATCAGATATCTCAGGATCAGACTCAGGAATGTCTTGCACTTAAAATTGTATTTGTTTGTCAAATATTTATTATACATAAGTCTGAACTCCTGACTGTGCTGAGGCATACAGTTCAAATTCCTATCTAATATAAAGATTGTTATCAAAAACCACACAACAATTCATGTTACCAGACAGCAAGTTTGTCAATAGAAAGTATTAAGAGAGTCAGCTCAGTTGAGCTAGAAGATCAAGATCAGCTAAGACTGATCTTGATCGTGTTGTTAATCCTTTGTGAACATGGGGCCTGGCCCCATGTTAACAAAACAAGTAAAGTCTGATTTTCAGGTTTAAGATGAACTTGAGCCAGATATTTTGGGATCAGGCTCAAAAATGGTGTTCACCAAAAATCTGGATCAATGTTAATTGTTTATCAAATATATATTATACATGACTATGACCTCCTCTTAGCATATGTTTCTATCTGATATGAAGATTTTAAGCAAAACGTAACAAAAATGTTTGTTATTTAATCTAGAACAGAAGTTATTTCAAAATAAAATATTTTTCAGATTCGGCTCAGTTGAGCTGGAAGATCAAGATCAGCTAAGATTGATCTTGATCATGTTGTTCAGCCTTTGTGAACATGGGCCCTGGTGTTCGCCTTACGGAGATCGTGTGTTTGATCCATACTACTCGTTCAGATAATTTTTTCGAAGCACTGGTAGGAAAAGACTTGAAAGTGTCTCATTTAGCTTCCAGTTTCAACACATCCCCTGTCAAAATGGAATTCATGAGATCAAGAATGTTTCATGCCATTAAGTATTATTCATGAAGTCTTCTTGAAAACCTCTAATAACAAACTTCATGAAGTTTTATGCATGAAGTGATTTAAGGTACACTTGATGAATGCGTCATGCATTACTGAAATTCTAGAATAATTCATGAAGCTTTAAAAAGAATAGATCAAGATTTTTTTATGAATACCACCCTTAGCTCAGATTTCCGCATTGCATTTCAAGAAGCGGAGAAAATGCTGAATAGATGCGGAAATGTTGCAGAAATCATCAGTTTCCGCAGATTCTCCACATATTTTCCATAAAAATGATTTTGGCTTTGCTGAGAAATTTCTTATATGCGGAGAGTATGCGGAATATTGACACTTGGAAATTTTACAGTTGCGGAAATTCAGACTTAGACATTTTCATGATGCGGAAAAGTTATACTTTGAAAAAATCACAAGCTTGTTAATCTATTTATTAAAACAAGAGCTGTTTGTAAAACATATATGCCTCCTCTAGGTCAAAAACAATCTTTAATATCAATTTGGTGAGAATTGGTGAACATAAACCATAAGTCTGAATTCTGTCTAATCTCTGTCTGAATAAATACTGAATACAGTCTGAGGACATAACCTGGGACATACCCTGAACATCTATGTGAAAAAAGGGGCATATATCTGTCAAAATACAAAACAGAGTTATGGGGAATGTAGAACTTGAAGCTGGAGTTGAGGACAAAGGTATATTCTAATTTTCAAGTGAATAACTTATGTAATTTTGTAGTTACAAAAGTTTTAATTATAAACTTTAACCTGAAAATCTATGTGAAAAAGGGACATAACTATGTCAAAATATAAAACTGTAAAACTGAGTTATTGGGAATGTGGCACTTGATGGAGTTTATGACATTTAAGGTATATTCTAAATTCAAGTGAATAACTTTTGTAGTTTTGAAGTTACAGTAGTTTTGAATATAAACTTTAACCTGAAAATCTATGTGAAAAAGGGGCACAACTATATCAAAATAGAAAACTGAGTTATGCGGAATGTGGCACTTGATATTAGAGTTGATGATAAAGGTATATTCCAAGTTTCAAGATTATAACTTATGTAAATTTGAACTTACAAAAGGGCATAAATAATGCAATTTTATGACTTTTACAGTACACCATACCATGCAATGCTATGCAGGATATGATGTCATTTATGATGTCATCAGTTGACTTTCATTTTCAAGTCTGAAATGATTTAAACATGATTGTGATTTTAAAACAGAAATATCTATGAATACTGAACACTTGGAACCTGTGTCTGTAAGTATTATTTCATTTAAGTTACAAACAAGTCAATAAACTATAACTGATTTTGCACATTTGAAAGGGTTTGACATTGTTAAGCAATGGTAATATATTTTCGCGACCATATGCCCAGAGGCTTAAGCTGCATGTCTTCTTACTACTCACAGTTATGTTCCTTTAAACAACAATCGTTTGACTTATTATTATTGTTTTCCTTACAATATAATCCTTCCATCAATGTTCTATTATATAATGAGTTTGCAAAATGGAAAATCAGTACTTTATCATTTGTCTGTATTTTAATGTTAACTATGGAAGCACAATTGTTCCATAACATTGTGAAAAGTTGCATAATCATTATACTGTTTACTGTTCCTAACCACCTTGTACTTTAAGGAGATTTTTAGACATAATAAACTGGAAAATGGAAAATAATGTATCTGTTATACTTGTCTGCACAAAAGTATGTTGTTTTGTTGATTTATATTAGCACAATTGTACTGTATCATGAAAAAAGTTGCATTATAATCATTTCCAGTTGGATGTTTATAATATTCACATATTATTTAATGTCTGACAAACCATTTTAGGGGAGTTAACCATTGAACCTTAATAAATATCAAGTGCCACCTGAGTACTTAGTGTAAAGGTCATAATAATTACTGTATCTGTGGTTATAGTCTGAATGCAGTCTGAATAACTTGTCTGAATAGCCCTTTGAATATTGTCTGGACTCTTATGAATTTTGTCAGATTTGTTTCATTTTTTTTCAGTAATGTCAGAAATAATAGACGCATCCACAAATGTCAATTACATTCAAATTAATCTGCAATATTATCCAATCATCGCACTTGGATATCATGTGTTTGGCGATTGAAATATTTGATACAAAAGATCACGTGCATAATATTTGTGATATTCAAATGAGCACGTGGCAATGTTTATGATTTTCGATGAATGGAAATTAATTCTTTAACAATAGCTGGGGTGTAGTTTTAACTATTTGTGGAAAAATCCAGATCAGTCTATTCAAAGATAAGTCCGACTCAATTCAGACAGTACTTTTTCATGAGGGTAGACAGCGGAACAGCTTAAAAGGCCAATTTTACGTAAATTTACCCTGTACCAAATTTGATCAATACCATTCTGCACCACTGAACAAGATGGCAACCAGAGCTAAAAATAGAAAAATCCAAGGGAGGATCACCCAATTATTCCTCGAGTGTCAATTTTCTGTGGATTATTTCCACCTGCTGAAAAACAAATGCATTAATTTTCCGCAGAAGTTCCGCATATATGGAAATAGAAATGTCCACACTGAAAGCGGAACAAATGATGATACTATGTCCACTTTTTTGATAGCTCTATTATTTTTAGAAGTCTTCATGATTTTTGGAATTCTTCATGAATGTTGAAGAAAAGCACAACCAATTTATTCTTGAAATTACCAAAATTTTGTTCATGAAGTATTCATGAATATCCGTGAACTATAAATGAGACATTAGAATAAAGAACAAAATTATTCATGAAATATTGTTTCATGAAGTCGTGCATGAAGTCTTCATGAAGTGCATAGTTCATGAAGTTTTTATGAACAAACCCATTCTTTATTTCATGCATTTTTCTGCATGTGACAATGCATCAATTATTCATGAAGCTATGTTTTATGAATGTTTCATGCATTTGTCTCATTTATAGTTCACTTCTTTTCCATGAAGTCTTCATGAAGCCACTGCATGAAGTATTCACAAAGATTTTAAGAAGAATTCGTGAAGTATGCCTAAACATTTCACAGGAGATTGGAGCTAAAACGAACTTGAAAAAAAAAATCTGAAAAAATTAAATATTATTTTACCTTCACACCTTTACGTCTAGAAACGTCACGACTATTGCCATTAATTATTCGCAAATCAATTATCCAATGAGAAAAAATGGTCATAATAAAAATAGACAGAACAGTGTGATGGATCATTTTACCCTCTATAATGACAATACTTGTGCACTAAATGCTTCGAAACTGCCGGACAGGACTCGCCATGTACAAAATGCATGCGTCCCGCGAACGCACATAAACTGAAACTTTGCTTCTACGGCAATTGCGTCCTGGACGCAGGACGCAGAGGTAAAAAAATCACTGGATACTATTCATACTTAAATTTCTATTTCCAATCAGAAGCAATTTTTCTCTTGCAGTTTGATACTTCACAAGATAATTGACCAAAACCTTGGCACTTGGGTACATTCACTGTAGACTGTAAGGAAATTAATATGCCCAGTAGTTTTCCTGCTTTTTACGTCTTTTAATGCACCACTCTTACAGGCATGACTAAAGTGAAGATGACTGACTCAGGCTCGGAAGCATTCATGGAAAGGCGTCGGTCGGCCTTGGAAAGGTTGTATAGCTTGTGTACCTGTTAAGTGTTGTGTGTAGCCTCTTGTAGCTACTAATTTCCTATTTCCAGGAATGACAAAGGTTAAGATGTCAAAAGAGGAGTCCGGGTCGGCGGATTTTCTTGAACGTCGACGTGCCGCCCTAGAGAGGTTCTATGCTGTTTACTAACATTTTCTACTCTTCTATTCAGTCAATGTAAAGGGACCTTTTTTAGACTGGTTTTGTTTTCTTGGTTTTTACCTTCTTTAGATGGGGCCTGTACATGTATTTGTTCCCAATCACAAAAAATCTACATTTTGTTTATTTGGAAAACCCCAAATTCCAGATTTTAACAAACAATTTTAAGTACTGAAGGGCCTTCATTAACTTTAGAAAATTGGAAGTTTGAACTTCCTGGCCTGTGATTTTGGAAGTTTTGCTAATAATATTTGGAAGTTTTGACAGTATTGCGTAACATAAATATGGACATTACAATTTTCACAGCACATATTACCACTCGTAGTATAGCTATTACTGTACTTGAGTCATGTTTTTCACTTCATGTTATTGTTTTTTCAGACCTATTGTAATCTATAAACTTTGAATTATTATATAAATCAGGGCTTGCACATAGGTGAAAATGTTGGAAGTCCTCACTTCGAAGTATTGGATATTGGAGCTTTTAACCATTCTTTTTTACTTTTTGATACTTCCATGACTGCAATTTTGGAAAGTCTTGTGACAAAACTCAGTGCTTCCATTAAGGGAAGTTGGGAGTAATTTACTTCCAGTTTTTGTCACAGGACTTCCAAAATTGTAGCCATGGAAGTTGCAAAACTTCCAAAATTTCAGCCATGGAAGTTCCATCATGTAAGGATGAACAAGTTAGAAGAAAAATTAAGTAATTTATCTACATGTTAACCTCTTTCACTGAATAAATTAGCATATAAACACTTAATGAAAAAGAACTGGCCTTAAAAACACCTTGAATTTTATACATTACTTAATTTCATTTCTGAAATACTCAGGACTTATGTAGTGCAATACTGTCAAAACCTCAAAATATTAATTTAAAACTGTGAGTAACTTACTCCCAAGCTTCCATTAATGCAAGGCCTGATACAATTTTTAGTACGCTATAACATTGTGAATCTTGACATCATAATAATAAAAAACACAAAAGTAATTACTGCTCGCGATTTATTTACTATACAACTTCATCGTGTTTTATTATTTACTTTGTAAGGTTTAGTGACTCAAAATTGTCCAGTCTGAAGGGTATGAAACACGTTTCCAAATTCATGAAAAACAAACGCAGACTCGCTACTTCTTAAGTTCCCAGCATCAGTGTTTGGTTATGAGCATAGTAAGTTAAAAATTGTGGTTACAAGACATTAACACTAGCCTGTTTTCTATTGCGTTTTAACAATTACTGGTAAATGCGTTTGATTAGTTGACCTTGTTGAAGTTGGAGGTCAATGGAAGAAGATTTGTGAAAATGTGGCTTAGTCATATATTTTTGAAACTTATAGATACCATATAGAAACATAGAAATATACATAATCTAGCCCATATTTTGTACACAATTGTATTATGGATCATTAAGATAATAATTGCTGCTATAGTAAAAATATCTTTATAAATATAGTTGTATTTGTTTTATTTCCCTGTTATGTTTGGGAAAAAAAATTTCTTTGGACTATTATAATAACTTGTATTACAGACTCATAAACTTTTGAACTTCACCAAAAATCGATACTGGTAGACAGTATGAAATGTATGACTTGTAATTGGCATTTTATGTAAAGGAACTATATTTGACCTTACATGGAACAGAAAATTAATCCCTCAGTTCATAGAGTACAGCGGTCAACCATGAATCAAATCAGTCTATACTTATTATACTGAACCAAAACAGAAACTTTTGTAAAGTACACGCCAAAGCACATAAATACATGTGGGTTATTGTAAACTTATTCTACTTTGCAAAATTAACCAGTTAACCCCTGTAGATTCATATGACAAACTTACACAACAAACAGAAGATTTCAGTCAAATTCCATATAACAACATTTAAGCAGGATCAGATTTTGTTGTTGTAATTAGGGATGAACATGTTTGCATGATCTGTTGTGAAGAACCTTGTTTATTATGTATTATTTGGTGTTTCTAAGCAATTGTGGTTTCTCTAAGACAAGCAAGGCTAACTGGTACCCCCTCTTTCAAAATTTTAAAGGAGTATTTCATCAAATAATGCTCTTCCGGTTAGGTACCTGAACCGGACTGCGAGCCATCCGGTACTACGCATTGACCCGGATTTCCTGGACTTCCTGGAGCGAGATGGTGAGTTGCCGAAGGCCACAAACACGTCTGCTCTCAGCGGGGCTGGGGTCAAGCGTCTTCTGAACAAGATCGGAGACTCCGTTGAGAAGATTACGTTCAAAATGGACGAATCAGATGAGGTGATTGTTCTTTTTTATTTTAGTTTCTTTCTTTGTCTCTGTGACTACTGTGTATGGTTGTGTTGTTTTTTAGTATGTTGGCAACTCTTTTATTTTTCTCTTAAACTCTGTCTTTTCTTTTTGTAGTTTAGTGTATGGGTAAATTTACATTAATGAATAAGATTATTCAGTAAAGGTTTGTCTTTAAAGTTATATTGGCTTCAGCCTTTGAATATTTTTGTTTAACATTGCTTCAGATTGTGTATGTATTAGAAATAATGAAAATTTACCAATGTGGCACATACTTGATTTAAATCAAACTGTTTCACATTAGCAGATATTTAATAAATAACCGTCTTTCTTCATTCTATTGAACCTCTGCCTGTTGGTTTACAATAAGAAGTTACCTGCATGTCAAGTGTGCATGTGTGTCCATAAAAAATGTGTAAATAAATGATAAGCTATGGCAGAACAGTGTTTTGAAGAGGAAACCTTTCATTGTTGTGTGTGTGTGGGGGGGACATTAGTGTGAGGAATTCTTTGATTTGAGTTTAAATGGGGGGAGCGGGGATTCATTTGTTTTTTAATGTGGGGGGGGGGGGTCAATAAAGGACTGCGAATACATGTCCAAAACCAGTAAGAACAAAATTTAAGAATTTTACAAATGAGGCGTGTCGTGGGAAAACCGGACTTAATGCATGTAAGTAAAGTGTCGTCCCGGATTAGCCTGTTCAGTCCGCATAATTATACGCCCACAAACGAAGTTTAGGGGGGGTATATAGGAGTGAGCTTGTCTGTCCGTCAGTCTGTTGGTTTTTGGTTTCTGGAGGATAACTCAAGAAAGGCTTGACATATTCCAAAAAAATTCGGTACACATGTGTAACATCATAGAATACAGGTCAAGTTTGATGTTGGTTACAAACCACTTAATTTTGACAGAGTTATTGCCCCTTTTTGACTTAAAATTCCCCAAAACATGGTTTCCGGATGATAACTCAAGAAAGGCTTGACATATACAAATAATTTTTGGTACATATGTGTAACATAGAATACAGGTCGAGTTTGATATTGGTTACAAACCACTAAATTTTGACAGAGTTATGGCCCCTTTTCATGGCCTGGATGGATTTTAATATAACTTCAGATTATAATTCCTCATGACCAGATGATGTGTCGCATACAACTCCCATTCGCGTCGGTCAAAGGTCAAGGTCACAATTCAAGGTAAAAGGTCATGATTTTTTGTTTTCACTCCATGACTTCTAAATGCCTGGATGGATTTTAATATAAGTTCAGATTATTATTCCCCATGAGCAGACAATGTGTCGCGTACAGTCCCATGCTCGTCGGTCAAAGGTCAAGGTCTCAATTTAAGGTCAAAGGTCATGAATTTGGGTTTCCGCTCTGTTACTACTTAATGCCTGGAAGGATTTTTTTTTTTTTTAATATAACTTCAGATTATTATTCCCCATGACTAGACACTAGACAAAGTGTCGGTCAAAGGTCAAGGTCACAATTCAAAGTCAAAGGTCATGCATTTTTGTTTCCACTTCTTAGCTTCTTAATGTCTGGAGGGATTTGAATGTTACTTCAGATTAGTATTCTCTATGACCAGACAATGTGTTGCATCCAACTCCCATGCTCATCTGTCAAAGGTCAAGGTCACAATTCAAGGTCAAAATTCAAGGATTTCTGTTCTACACTATAACTTCTAAATGTCTGGAAGGATTTTAATATTACTTAAGACTATTATTTCCCATGACCAGGCAATGCGTCATGTACAACTCCCATGGTCCTGGGTCAAAGGTCAAGGTCACAATTCAAGGTTAAATGTCAAGGATTTTTCTTTCTGATCTATATATTCCAAAAGCCTTGAAGGATTTTAATATTACTTCAGAATCTTTTTTCCCATGACCAGATGATGTGTCGCATACCACTTACATGCTCCGCAGTCAAGGTCTGTGGGTGCATGGTTACACTTAAAAGGTCAAATATTAGAATGAACTTTTTGTTGGAAGCATCATTTTTGCCAACATGTAAGGAATGTAATAATAATGTTATTCACTTGAAACTTGGAACTAACCTTTGTCATCAACTCCAGTATCAAGGGCAACATTCCCATAACTCTGTTGTGCATTTGACAGAGTTATGCCCCTTTTTCACATAGATTTTCTGGTTAAAGTTAATATTCAAAAGTTTTGTAACTTCAATACATGTACTACAAAAGCTATTCACTTGAAACTTGGAATATACATTTGTCATCAACTCCAGTATCAGGGTGAACATTCCCCATAACTCTATTTTGTATTTGAGTTTTGTCCCTTTTTCACATATATTTTCTGTTAAAAGTTTATTCAAAAGGTTTGTAACTTCAAAACTACAAAAGTATGTACTTGAAACTTGGAATTAACCTTTATCATCAACTCAAGTACCAGGGGCAACATTACCGATAACTCTATTTTGTATTTTGACAGAGTTATGCCCCCTTTTCACTTAGATTTTCTTATAAAGTTTATATTCCAAAGTTTGATAACTTCAAAACTACATAAGTTACTCACTTGAAGCTTGGAACCAACCTTTGTCATCAACTCTAGTATCATGGGCAACATTACCCCATAATTTTGTTTTGTTTTTTGACAGAGTTATGCCCCTTTTTCACATAGATTTTCTGGTTAAAGTTTATATTCAAAAGTTTTGTTACTTAAAAACTACATTATTCTCTTGAAACTTGGAACTAACCTTTTTCTTCAACTCTAGTATCAGGGGCAACATTACCCATAACTTTGTTTTGTATTTTGACTGAGTTAGCCCACTTTTTACATAGATTTTGAGGTTAAAGTTTTTGTTCCAATACTTTATAAACTATACAAGGCTTCACTTAGAAATATTGTATTTTAACAAATGTATGCCCCTTTCACTATCCAAAATATGTACCAACTGAAATCTTGACACAGGAGCCACAATTGACTGTTTCTGCTGCTGAATAAGGATATTTATTATTCACCTATAGATAATTTGACTCAAATACTGATGTATTTTCAGTATAAAATACAATTTGCCTGATAGAATTCCAGTATTTCACACTGTGAAATAATTTTCCGTATTCAACGGCTGGAAAAAACAGACTACGTTTACATTTGTTGAGTATCGGATATTTCCATAACGTTCCGAGCGACATTGGGCAATGCCCGTTCTATTTATAGAGACAATGATGCTGTTACAACATGTTGATTTGAATGACGTCATTGATGTACATAATGTGTTCATGCGCGTTCTTTAGGACTGTTTTTTATAATTTTGTTTGTTTCGAGGCAGTATCTGGTTTTGTTTTGATCGTAGTGTGGTATATAATAAATGGAATACTACATGACTGTGGTGTATCGGTGGGTTGTATCGCTCTCGTTGATTGTGCAAACTTGTGTAAATACAGCGTTACACAATCAACTCGAGCGATACAAGCCACCGGAACACCACAGTCGTGTAATATTCCCTATGTATCCCAGGACTTGCATTAAGGGAAGTCTGGGAGATATTTACTCCCAATTTTTGTAACAGGACTTCTAAAATTGCAGCCATGGAAGTTCCCTGTAAGGATGAAAAAGTCAGAAAAAATGTTTTATCTAAATGTATACCTCTTTCACTCGCCAAATGAAAAAGAACTGACCTGAAACTAAACTTGAATTTTATACTTAATTTCATGTCTGAAATGCTCAGGACTTCCCAATATCCAACACTTACAAATCAGGACTTCGAAAATTTTCATTTTATTGCAAGCCCTGTCTTTTTTTAAAGTAAAATACATTTTTCAATATCAAAGAATCCTGCATGTAAGACTAAGTCACATGGTTTAGTTTACACTTTGTTCTGTCATAATTTAGGGACATAATTGTGAATTTACTTTTAAGTTTGGTCAGTTTTTTTTCTTTATAAACCTTACTGTAGATATCGTACTCCATGTTTTGGTTTTATATTGAGTTAGTTAAGTTTGTTTTGTCATTTATATTAAAATATCCATGTTAGTATTTATTATTTAAAGTTATAAATTTGTCTTAACAGTAAAACTGTATATATGTTAATGTTGGATGGTAATTTGAATTTTGATTTATGTTTTTAAAAGATTATTTCTTTTAACAGAAAAGTATTCTACGTTAATACTATGACAGAAAAGAAAGCCTAAAGTAGACTGAGATAGCCTGGTGTTGCTTTAGAAATTACCCTTACTAAGACAAAAAATATTAGTTAGACAGTATTCCTAGTAATTATCCCTCTCATTGAAGATGTTGGGGTATATTGGTTTGCTAATGTTGGACAGTTGGTATGTTGGTAGACCACCTTCGTTTCTGCTCTCTAAGTCTAACAGTTTTCATCCGATCTTCACCAAAGTTCTTGAAAATGTTTTCGGTTTGTTGGTAGACCACTTTTGTTTTTGCTCTCAAAGTCCACAGTTTTCATCTGGTCTTCACCAAAGTTCATGAACATGTTTGTTGGAATAATATTTTGGCCCAATTTGTTAATACGCCAAATGGCTGTATGATTGGTGGAGTCATAGCCCTTGAATTATCTAACATTGGCCTTTTTAGCTGCTTCCGGTCTCTTAGTCTCACAGTTTTATCCGATCTTCACTAAACTTGATGAACATTTTTGTGGATGTTATATCTCGGTCAAGTTCTGTTATCAATCAGGAACTGTGGAGTTATGGCCCTTGAGTTATTTAAAATAAGCCTTTATAGCCATTTCCGCTTTCAAAGTCCAGCAGTTTTTATCTGATCAACACCAAACTTGATCTGAGGTGCGTCATTGGAAAACCGGACTTAATGCATGTGCATAAAGTGTCATCCCGGATTAGCCTGTGCAGTCCGCACAGGCTAATCCAGGACAGCACTTTCCGCCTACAGTGGATTTATGTTGAGAAGAGACTTCCTTGAAACAGAAAATACCATAAAAGCGAAAAGTGCCATCCCGGATTAGTCTGCACGGACTGCTCAGGCTAATCCGGGACAACACTTTACGCACTTGCATTTAGTCCGGTTTTCCAACGACGTGCCTCATATTTTAAAGATTGCTTTTAACCAAGAGAGGGCATACTTGTTTTTCGAACAGCTCTTGTTTTATCATACTTGTGTCACAAACAACCCAAAAAATATTGTTTCAGAGTTATAATAACCTAATTCGTACCTTGAAAGCCAGAAGGGGTTATCAGCCTTCAGCTGATGACACCTTCTCGCTTTCTAGGCACTAGGTTAACATTAGTGGGCATGGTGGGCTATGCAGATATTATGTTAACTCAATGCTATTAGTACAAGGTATTATTTACATATTTTTTGTTTAAAATTCTAGCAAATATGCAAAACACAGCTAATGTCTTAGGGTCTGATTTAAAGGGACCTGTTCACAGATTGACGAAATGACAATTTTCTAAATTTTTGTCACTTATTAGAAAAATAAAAGAATATTTATATAAAGGAGGGAACTTGCGTTATTGACATAGAAGTATACTGTAAATATAGTTTTGTGAATGAGTAATCATCAGTTGAAATGGATAAAATTATTAAGTATTTGTAGTGCGAAATGATGGAATAATTTGGAGTGTTTTTGTGTTTTTTGTTGAAACTTTTGAAAACTCGTGGATCTCTTACATAAAATAAAAAATACAAAGATAAGTGTATAAGTCAGCATGGCTGAGAGGTAGCGCGTTAGACTTTTGATTCAGAGGTCTGAGGTTCGGATCTTGGTGTGAGCAACATTTGTTTTTCTTTTTTTATGCTTTTCTTGATATAGTATTTGAGCTATTTAGTTTAGATGCTTTAATTTGTCAAGTTAAGGTGTTAAATGGCATATTTGAAAAATACAAAAATCTGTGAACATGTCCCTTTACAAAGTCAGATACTAAAAATTATAAGAAGCAACACCTTTCTATTTTAGTCTATGGTTCATGCCTATGAAACATCACAGCCTGTATCTTGGTCTCAACTTTAAACATTGACCAATGAAATTGATTACATTTGGTTGATATGGTTTTCATAGCTGAATAATTAAGAGTAAGACTATGACCAAGTTTCATTATTGGGCTAGGTATTTTCGGTTAGTCATGATAATATAACTGTTCGTTCAATGTCGGCTTCTAATTCCTGTACTTCATTGCCACCAGTGGTTCAGTGCGTATGCGCTCACATATTTTTGTTCCACTCTTCCCCATTCTGTCTCGGATCAGTGGGACTATGACATGCAGGTAACCCTGTCTGTGCTTCTCTGTGTGTCGTGTTGACATGTTCAGATGCTTTTGTCTTTTTAGCTCATCTGAGCACAAAGTGCTCATGGTGAGCTTTTGTGATCGCCCGTTGTCTGTCGTGCGTGTGTGCGTGCGTCGTCAACTTTTCATTCAAACAACATCTCCTCCTAAACCGCTTGGCAGATTTTCACCAAACTTCACAGGAATGATCTTTGGGTTGACCTCTTTCAAAGTTGTTCAGATCTTTCCGGTCCGCTGCATATGTAGGTCACCAGAGCTAAAAATAGATTTAAAAAGTGAAAACTTTAAAAATCTTCTCCTATGAAACCGCAAGGCTCAGGGCTTTCATATTTGATGTTTGACATCAAAACTGGCCACGCCCCAGGGGTCACATGGTTTATATAGACTTATATAGCAAAATGACTTTAAAAATCTTCTCCTGAAAGCGCCAGGCCCAGAGGTTTCATATTTGTTATGTAGCATTGCATAGTGGTCCTCTACAAAAGAGTGTTGAAATGATGCCCCTGGGGTCAAAACTGACCACAATCCGGGGGTCACATGGATTATACAGACTTAAATAGCCAAATGACTTTTAAAATCTTTTACTCTGAAACTGCAAGGCCTAGAGGTTTCATATTCGGTTGGTAACATTGTATAATGGTCCTCAACAAAGATTGTTCAAATGATGCCCCTGGGGTCAAAATTGGCCACATCCCAGGGGTGACATGGTTTATATAGACTTAAATAGCAAAATGACTTTAAAAATCTTCTCCTCTGAAAACGCAAGTCCCAGAGGTTTTATATTTGGTATTGTAACATTGTATTGTGGTCCTCTACAAAAATTGTTCAAATTATGCTCCTGGTCAAAACTGACTACACCCCGAGGGGTCACATGGTTTACTGGTTATCGAGTATTTGTTGGACAGTAGTATTATCTGGACGTTTTTAAATATTCGCGTTTCGTAACCGGTTTTTGTATTTCATCATCATAATACAAATAAACGCTTATATTTTCAAGTACGTTTCATTTTTCTTCAAAAATAGTTAGTTTATTTTTTGTTAAAACCCCAAATGTTTACGATAGTCTGAAGCGCATGCAACTGTCGTCTGGGGAAGTAAAATGATGTGCGCATGCACAATAAAATCCCAATTTGGGGCCCAGACAGGGTTTGTAATAGTTTTGGCTGTCTGCTCATTATATCAGACATACTCTGGCAGAACAGTATTTAACCCGCTACGACGTTAAAGATGTATTAGCTACATAGATACGTAACGTCTAGTAAACTCTTTAAAACGTCATGCTTCCGTATTTGTGTCAATGCCTTACTTATATTCTCTAGTAATTACTAAATCATTTGATAAAGTGGTATTATTTTGATATAAATTACACATCTGATTATTTATTTGTTGTCTAATATAGATTAAATAAAGTTATAAAGCATTTCTCTATATTTCACTGTTTAAAAAAATGTCCGGAAAATACTACTGTCAACGTGAAAAAGACCGTGTTTTATGTACCCCGTTCAGGGCCTCTTTTGTTGCGCATGCGCACAAGTGAAACTTCTTTTGTTTACATACACAAACAGGTGATCAACCCAGGATGTTACAAGCGAATTTTCATCGTTGAGTTTGTTCATGAATTAAAACTGTCCCAAAATAAATGCATATTTCGTCCGACAAATACTCGCTCACCAGTATACTGCAGCGCTATAATTGCAATAAGCCTCCAACACTCAAAAATCAAAACAGCAGACAACATATCAGCCAGGTGTATACAGTGTGCTATATTTAGATCTTATCAAACCAGCTAGCCACTTACACAGTGTTGTGAGGGTGCTTTAGAGAATCGATGGAGATGACCATTGAAATGCATAGAAAATGTTACCCACCAGCATGGTCAATCATGTTGTTGTGTAAGTGAATTATCTGGATGTAATGTTTAGGCAATGTGTAAGAAATGTAGTCAGTCAATCAGTCTTAGTATATAAGACCGTCTTATATCATATATTTTCACTTTAGATCTACTACATTGAATTTGTTTAAAGGCAAAGTGTATATTTCTAATTTAATAATGAAATGCCAAATATGAAATGATAGCATTAGAGCTATAAGTAGTCTAACTTAGGTGGAACTCACATATTTTTGTAAGACAAAATGATGCAGCAATCGAGTCTGTGGCTCTGACACTGCTGTCTGTTTCACCAGCATGTACAGAAACACATAGCATTGAGCCTAAAGTCTAGTCATCTACTTTAAACCTTTCATTTGTATAGTTTAATTAAATGTGTGCAGCACACAAAAACTACACACAGATCATGTCTCTCCAACAAAGTTCTTAATGCTTCGTTGGCAGCCTCCAACCAAGGACCTCTTCTCAGAAGAACAACTTTTTAGTACCAGATATTGGACAGGGCTTTCATATTTGATATGTGACATCCTCTAGTGGTCCTCTACTAAGATTGTTCAAATTATACCCCTGGGGTCAAAACTAGCCATTCCTCAGGGGTCAAATGGTTTATATAGACTTATACATGAAAATCACTTTAAAAATCTTCTCATCTGAAACCGCAAGGCCCAGAGGTTTCATATTTGGTTTATAACATTATATAGTGGTCCTCTACAAAGATTGTTCAATTGATGCCCCTGGGGTCAAAACTGTCCACACCCCAGGGCTCACAGGGTTAATATAAATGTAAATAGCAAAATGACTGTAAAAAACTTCTCCTATTAAACCACAAGTCCCATAGGTTTCATATTTGGTTGGAAACATGATATAAATATTGTTCAAATGATGCCCCTGGGGTCAAAACTGGGCACACCCTAGGGTTCACCAGGTTTATATAGACTTTAATAGCAAAATGGCTTTAAAAATCTTCTCCTTGGAAACTGCAAGGCCCAGAGGTTTCATATTTGGTATGTAACCTTGTATTGTGGTCCTCTACAAAGAGTGCTCAAATGATGCCCCTGGGGTCAAAACTGGCCACACCTCAGGGCTCACATGGTTTATATGGACTTAAATAGCAAGGCCTAGAGGTTTCATATGTGGTATTGGACATTTTATAGTGGCCTTCTGCAAAGATTGTTCAAATGATGTCCCATTGGTCAGAACTGGCCCTGCCCTGGGGTCACATTGTTTATGATTTAAATAGCCAAATGACTTTAAAATCTCCTGAAACCGCAGTTGATATGTAACATTGTATAGTGGTCCTCTAGAAAGATTGTTCAAATTATGCCCCTGGGGTTAAAAGTGGCCATGACCTGGGGCGTCACATAATTTATATAGACTTATATGGCAAGTGGGCCTTAAAAATCTTCCTTGTTGAAACCGTAAGGCCCATAGGTTTTATATTTTGCGTGAAACATTGTGGAGTGGTCCTCTACAAAGTTTGTTGAAATGATGTCCCTGGGGTAAAAATTGGCCACCCCCTGGGGGTCACATGGTTTATATACATTTAAATAGCAAAAAGACTTGAAAAATCTCCTCTGAAACCGCAAGGCACAGTGGAATCATATTGGGTATGTAACATTGAAAAGTGGTCCACTACAAATATTGCTGAAATTATGCCCCTGGGGTACAGGTGGCCATGCCCTGTGGGTCACATGGTTTATATAGACTAAAATATTATCTGAAATTGCAAGGGCCCAGATCTTTATACTCAGGTAAGGTGTTTAGTGTCATTTTTCCCTCTTGTTATTAGCCATTATGCCTTAAACTCAGGTGAGCGACCTAGGGCCATCATGGCCCTCTTGTTTGTTTTTATCTTGGTATATGTTCTTGAGAATGGGCTAAACAGGACCCTCGATCTTCCTTTTTTCACAGCCAAAACTAGACTGCTTCCTCCAGAGAAAAATAGTGCCCCCTGACATATTTCTACAAAGTTTGATCTCTTTAAACAATCTCATCAGAATACACTTGTTTTTACAATAAATCACTGACAAAATTTGTTTTTAACAAGTCCCCCATCAAAAAGCAGTGCCAAACAATAAAGTCCAGACTTTCTGAATTGTGAAATGCATTGTCTATCAAATCTTGTTGATTCTTTAGTTGTTTTTCTGTGGATAAGTTTTGTTTATAGTATTTGTTTCTTCCCCAGCATACTTAATTATAAGAAATCTGACAAGTACATTTCTTAATGCTGTTTGCTTCATGACTTTAAACAGATGAACTGTTTCGCCCAGTCTCGTGTATAAGGCCCAAAAAAAATTCTGTGTTTTGGGTAACCCGACCTTACCTAGCACAAAACCCCTAACCCTGAAGTTTCAGCGACTATTGTTTGCAGTGAAATCTGTATTTATCATATTTAAGATTATTTCGAATGTTTTTGACCAAAATGTGTCCTTTAAAAAAAAGAAAAAACCCTAACTTAATCCAAACCCTACATATCTTTTTGTAATAGCATTGCCTGAAACACACAATTTTTTTTTGCCTAATCTGTTATATTTGCATATGACTTAAATGTGATGTGAACTCCTATTTGAATTTTGTATGAGAGCTTTTGGTTACATGTCCAGTTTTTGTAATTTAATTGGTGTTAGTTGCAGTGTGGTTGTCACAACCACTGTCATCTTCAACAGCAGTATCTCAGTATCACTACCACTGTCATCTTCAACAGCAGTATCTCAGCATCACTACCTCTGTCATCTTCAACAGCAGTATCTCAGTATCATTACCTCTGTCATCCTCAACAGCAGCATCTCAGCATCACTACCACTGTCATCTTCAACAGCAGCATCTCAGCATCACTACCACTGTCATCCTCAACAGCAGCATCTCAGCATCACTACCACTGTCATCCTCAACAGCATCATCTCAGCATCACTCCTGTCATCTTCAACAGCAGTATCTCAGCATCACTACCTCTGTCATCCTCAACAGCATCATCTCGGCATCACTCCTTCTGTCATCTTCAACAGCAGTATCTCAGTATCACTACCACTGTCATCTTCAAAAGCAGTATCTCAGTATCACTACCACTGTAATCTTCAACAGCAGCATCTCAGTATCACTACCACTGTCATCTTCAACAGCAGCATCTCAGTATTACTACCACTGTCATCCTCAACAGCAGCATCTCAGCATCACTACCACTGTCATCCTCAACAGCAGCATCTCAGTATTACTACCACTGTCATCCTCAACAGCAGCATCTCAGTATCACTACCACTGTCATCCTCAACAGCAGCATCTCAGCATCACTCCTTCTGTCATCTTCAACAGCTGTATCTCAGCATCACTACCTCTGTCATCTTCAACAGCAGTATCTCAGTATCACTACCACTGTCATCTTCAACAGCAGCATCAAACTATCACTACCACTGTCATCTTCAACAGCAGCATCTCAGTTTGTTTCTGTTTCTTAACTCATTGTTTAAGCTGCTAATAATGACTGCCTTGAAACACCAACGTGTTATTTAGTTGTGCGTCGAAAAGCATGAGAAGTTTGTATGACATAGAATGACTGCATGATTGTGTTGTTGCATGGTCTGGAATGTTTATTAAGTTTTATAAAAACTTAGAATACCAAGGCCTATTATTTTCATATCGTAATGTACATAGAATTGATGCATTTAAATATTTATAATCTTATTAAAAAGCATTTATAATACTTGTTATGGAACAGTGCATTCAACAGTTGTGTAAAAATACCAATGAAATAAGACACTTACTTACAGTGGAGTGAGGCGTCCAACTGGGATTTCTGCTCAGTAACTCAAGAACAAATCGAGATATTTAAAAAAAATTCATATATAGATACCTGATATCAAGACCTTGATTTGGATTGCATATTGGTTGGGGGGTCAATGTCAAAGTCACTGTTACAAAAAATAGAAAAACATTTTCCGGTAAATAACGAATTGAGATATTGTAATGAAACTTTATATATAGATACCTGATATAAAGACCTCGCTTGGGATTGCATATGGGGTGGGGTCAAGGTCACCATTACTAAAAATAGAAATATGGTTTCTGCTCAACTACTCGAGAACAAATTGAGATATTGTAATGAAACTTTGCATATAGATACCTTAATTCAAGACCTTGCTTTGGATTGCGTCTGTAGTTGGTGGGGAACTTTTACTAAAAATAGACGTACAGTTTCTGCTCAATAACTCAATAATGAAATGAGATTTTGTAATAAAACTTCATACATAGATACCTTATTGGCCAACCTCACTTGGATTGCATATGGGGTCAGTAGGGTCAAGATCACTGTCTTTAAAAATAGATAAATGGTTTCCACTCAATAACTGGAGTAAGAATTGAGATATTTATTATAATGAACCTTCATACAAATATACCTCATTGCAAGACCTCAATTGGGATTGCATATGGGGTGGGTGGGGTCAAGGTCAGTGTTACTCAAAACAGAAAAAGATTGGTGGATTGTCATTTCAACTGTTGCAGTAAATTTTCATTCAGATCATGTGGCTACAACCTTGCTATGCACATAGTTTCTATAAATACAGTTCTTTTCATTCATATGAAACCATAATCAATCATGTCACGATTTAGATCAGATCAAATTGTAAGCCTGGTTCCTTTGTATGGCCACATTTCTAGTCTTATTATAGTACTAACTTTTAGGCATTGCATTTGAAATATTTGGTTTTCGTGGAATTTCCATGTGTCTTGTATTTGATTTGAATTGTGTTTACTTTGTTAAAGTTGGTTTTGATTTATTTTCCATTTTAATTGGATATTTTATAGAACTTTTAATTTATTTGATTTTGTGATGTCTGTACAATATTTTCACTTTTGTGTAGAGTTTTTAGAAATATTCACAACATACATTTTTTAAATGGATCCCCTTTAAATTTTAAGGATTGTTATAGCCATTCATATTTTAATATCCAAAGTTTGTTTGTTGCTGGAAAATACATCCAGAGAAGTCATAAATTAAGCCAACTTTATTCAATAAAAAACAACAAAGATTATAACCTTATAAAACCCAACCTAATTTGTAGTTGGATTATTAATATATAAGTAAACAATAGTTCTGAAATTTACATTAATTCACCCCCAGTTGCTGTTGGAATATTATAGGTCAAATAACAATGACATTAAAGTAAATGAAAAACAACCCTAGTCTTAATGCATGTGTTTTTGTGTCTAAATATTATAAGGTTGTAATTCTTCCTTCTTTCGTTTGATTTCCTCCTTTTTAATAACATCATTTATATATGGTTATACAAATTATTCTTAAATTTGCTGGATCTTTGTAGGAAATGATAATGATGTGTTTTGGTGAACCCTCTGATGAAGTGAGGCTGTTATTTTTCAACCCTTAGGTGTTATTGAAATTACAATCCTACAGCAAAAATAAGACTGTTTTAAGTTGATAAATGTGTCCCCTGTGTTGTGGTTTCAGTGGTTTGAGGAGAAGACACAGCAGATAGATAACCTGGAGACCCAGCTGCGCAAGCTTCACACTGCCATGGAGTCCCTTGTTAACCATCGCAGAGGTGAGCACACAGTATCTGCACTGCTGACTAGGGCCTTATCTGGACTGTAGAGTACGCACACTGCCACACCAGGGGCATTGTCTGGCCTGTAGAGTACTCACACTGCCAAACCAGGGGCATTGTCTGGCCTGTAGAGTACCCACACTGCCAAACCAGGGGCATTATCTGGCCTATAGAGTACCCACACTTCCAAACCAGGGGCATTATCTGGCCTGTAGAGTACCCACACTGCCAAACCATGGGCATTATATGGCCTGTAGATTACCCACACTACCAAACCAGGGGCCGTAGCTGGCCTATAGAGTACCCACACTGCAAAACCAGTGGCATTGTCTGGCCTGTAGATTACCCACAATACAAACCAGGTGCCTGATCCAGCCAAAATAGTACCCACAATACAAATCAGGGGCCTCATCTGGCCTGTAGGTAACCCACAATACAAACCAGGGGCCTTATCTGGCCTGAAGAGAACCCACACTGCAAAACCAGGGGCCTTATCTGGCTTATAGAGTACCCACAATACAACCCAGGGACCTCATCTGACCTGTACACTACCCACAATACAAACCAGGGGCCTCATAGGCCTAAAGAGTACCCACACTGCTAAACCAGGGCCCTTATCTGACTTATAGAGTACCCACAATGCAAACCAGGGGCATTGTCTGGTCTTTAGAGTACCCATAATACAAACCAGGGACCTTATCTGGCCTGTAGAGTACCCGCTGTGCTAAACCAGGGGCCTCGTCTGGCCTATTGAGTACCCACAATACAAACCAGGGGCCTCATCTGGCCTATAGAGTACACATCTTGCCAAACCATGGACGTCATCTGGCCTATAGAGTACCCACACTGTCAAATCATACTCCTTATCTGGCCTATAGAGTATCAACACTGTCAAACCAGGGCCTCATCTGGCCTACAGAGTACACACCTTGCCAAACCAGGGGCCTCATCTGGCTTATAGAGTACCCACAATGTCAAAACGGGATTATCTGGTCTATAGAGTACCTACACTATCAAACCAGGGACCTCATCTGGCCTAGAGTACCCACAATCCCAAACTGGGGGCATTACCTGGCCTATTGAGTGCCTTCACTGCCAAACCAGGGGCATTATCTGGCCTAGTACCCACACTGCCAAACCAGGGGCATTATCTGGCCTATTACCCACACTGCCAAACCAGGGGCATTCTCTGGCCTACAGAGCACCTGCCTTGCATGCCCAGTGCCCTAGATCTGCCCCAATGTTGCCACAGAAAAGTTGGCTACAATAATTAAATAAAAACATTGCAAGTTTTTTTGTAACAAAGCCAGGACCTTGGATATTTCATATTTTTTCCACAGAAGTTTTGTTAGTCCAAACAGCAAAAACTGTGTTATTATCTCCAGGTAAATGTAACAAAATTAATCCATTCACAACTGTACAAATGAGGCGCGTAGTGGGAAAACTGGGCTTAATGCATGTGCGTAAAGTGTCATCCCGGATTAGCCTGTGCAGTCCGCACAGGCTAATTCAGGACGGCACTTTCCGGTTTTATGGTATTTTCTGTTTCGAGGAGGTCTCTTCTAAACATAAATCCACTGTAGGCGGAAAGTGCAGTCCGCACAGGCTAAACCGGGATGACACTTTACGCACATGCATTAAGTCCGGTTTTCCCACGACACGCCACAAATGTATTTGTTTAGATGCATATTTTGTTGTAATTCACATTTTAGAGCACTCACTCGACAGCTTTGAATGTGTTAATAAAAGTGAAAACGCTTGTAAAAGAACAAGTTTAATGTGGGGTAACACAACTGCAGGTATTTTTGTTTAATAAAACAACAAATCACAGTATTTTGTCATTTATTGGTACGACATATTTCCATTTCAGAGCTGAGTCTGTCCACAGCGACGTTTGCCAAGTCTGCAGCCATGTTGGGTGCTTCTGAGGAGCACACAGCACTGTCCCGCGCACTATCCCACCTGGCAGAGACCGAGGAAAAAATAGAGCAGCTCCACAAGGAGCAGTCCGATCAGGATTTCTACATCATGTCTGAACTCCTGAAAGACTACCTGGCCTTACTGGGGGCTGTCAAGGTAAAACATACATCATGTCTGAACTCCTGAAAGACTACCTGGCCTTACTGGGGGCTGTCAAGGTAAAACATACATCATGGGGCTGTCAAGGTCAAGCATGCATCATGGGGCAGTCAAGGTGAAACGTACATCATGGGGCAGTCAAGGTGAAACATGAATCATGGGGCAGTCAAGGTGAAACATGAATCATGGGGCAGTCAAGGTGAAACATACATCATGGGGCTGTCAAGGTCAAACATACATCATGGGGCAGTCAAGGTCAAACATGCATCATGGGGCAGTCAGGGTGTAACATACATCATGGGGCAGTCAAGGTGAAACATGAATCATGGGGCAGTCAAGGTAAAACATGCATCATAGGGCAGAATAGGTAAAACATGCATGATGGGGCAGTAAAGGTGAAACATACGTCTTTGGGTGGTCTAGGTTAAACATACATCATGGGGCAGTAAAGGTAAAACATGCATCATGGGGCAGTAAAGGTAAAACATGCATCATGGGGCAGTAAAGGAAAACATGCATCATGGGGCAGTTAAGGTGAAACAAACATCATGGGGCAGTCAGGGTAAAACATACATCATGATACTGTCAAAATAAAACATAGATCATGGGGCAGTCAAGGTAAAACATGCATCATGAGGCAGACAAGGTAAAGCATACATCATGAGGCAGTCAAGGTAAAGCATACACTGTGGGGCAGTCAAGGTAAAACATTCATCATGGGGCAGTCAAGGTAAAACATACATCATGGGGCAATCAGTGTAGAACATACATCATGGGGCAGTCAGTGTAGAACATACATCATGGGGCAGTCAAGGTAAAACATGCATCGTGGGGCAGTCATGGTAAAACGTGCATCATGGGGTAGTCAAGGTAAACATTGATCATGGGGCAATCAGTGTAGAACATGCATGATGGGGCAATCAGTGTAGAACATGCATGATGGGGCAGTCAGTGTAGAACATACATCATGGGGCAGTCAAGGTAAAACATGCATCATGGGGCAGTCAAGGTAAAACATACATCATTGGGCAATCAGTGTAGAACATACATCATGAAGCTGTCAAGGTAAAACATATATCATGGGGCAGTCAAGTCAAGGTAAAACATACATCTTGGGGCAGTCAAGGTAAAACATACATCATGATGCTGTCAAAATAAAACATAGATCATGGGGCCGTCAAGGTAAAACATTGATCATGGGGCAATCAGTGTAGAACATACATCCTGGGGAAGTCATGGTAACACATGCATCATGGGGCAGTCAGTGTAAAACATACATCATTGGGCAGTCAAGGTAAAACATACATCATGATGCTGTCAAAATAAAACATAGATCATGGGGCAGTCAAGGTAAAACATACATCTTTGGGCAGTCAAGGTAAAACATACATCATGGGGCAGTCAAGATCAAATATAGATCATGGGGCAGTCAAGGTAAAACATACATCATGGAGCAGTTAAGGTAAAACATACATCTTGGGGCAGTCTTTGGTAAAACATAGATCATGGGGAAGTCAAGGTAAAACATACATCTTGGGGCAGTCAGGTAAAACATGCATCATTGGGCAGTCAAGGTAAAACATACATCATGATGCTGTCAAGGTAAAACATACATCATGGAGCAGTTAAGGTAAAACATACGTTAGGGGGCAGTCAGGGTGAAACGTACATCATGAGGCAGTCCAGGTGAAACATACACCATGGGGCAGTCAAGGTAAAACATGCATCATTAGGCAGTCAAGGTAAAACATAGATCATGGGGCAACCAAAGTTAAACATACATCTTGGGGCATTCAAAGAAAAACACGCATTTGTGTTTTATAAACTTTTGAAAAAATACTGTCCATAAAAAACAGAATCAGCCCCTAAGACTAAGATAACAAATTGTTCCAAAGTTCACTTCCATTTGCAGCCTTCTTAGCACATGTATTCATGAAAGTTTTTGGTATTTATACTGAATTCAGTAATTTTGAAAGAGTTTGTCCACCATAACTTTGTTAAAAACTATGTATTTAGCAAACCTGATTTCAGTATTTTCACAGTTCTGTACGGTCCGGCTAGCTCAGTTGGTAGAGAGCTGGACTTTCAATCAGGGGATCGTGAGTTTGAACCCCAGCCCGGCCACATAACTTGTGCAGGGATTGGTCATGAAATTATTTCTACGGCCATTCTCCCCCTACCTATGATTCAAGTAGGACAGTTGTCAGTTACTGGCATAGGTATGTGCACTTAGTACTGGTAAAGCGCTTAGTTCAGCTAAGCTTGCCCAGGAAAAATGTGAGTAGGTTAATTGACTGCTGCGATATGACTGAAATACTGTTAAAAACGGCGAAAAATCCCAACAAACAAAACAAACAAACTTGCACACATTAATCTAACCAGTGATGACTGTTGTCATCTTTTGCAGGAGGCTCTTCACGAGCGTGTGAAGACATTCAAAAACTGGAAGGACGCGGAGGCCACGCTGACGAAGAAGAGAGAAATCAAAGCCAAGCTGGAACTGGCCAACAAGACAGACAAAATATCAGGGGCACAACAAGAAATCACAGACGTAAGTGCACCTATTTGATTAAAATCTGCACCTAAACAGGCCTTTTTGTAATGCTTTCATGGGTCCAATAGTCGGACCTGTTCCCAATGCCAAATATGCATATTTTGTGTAACAAAATGGGTAACACCAAGAAAAACAATTTGTTTGTCCTCTATCATGATGACATTTAACATGAATAATGGGCAAATATTTTGTTACTTACACAAGTGGATGTGTCAATTAATGGAAGGATTTAAATATAAGGAGTTTCTTTTTAAGTTATCAAGTTATCACATATTTTCGCGACCTCCGTAATGTAGGTACTACACGATGTTTATGAACACATCATTAAAACTAAATCATGTAGACTGTAGATCCCACAATTTTATTTTGGTGAAGTTGGTCAGATTTGGTGATGCTTTTTTACAAATATACACATACTTACAGAAAATTTGACATGCATATGATTACAAACTCTTGGTTGCATAGCTTGCTTAGGTATTTATCACAATTTAGAGTTAAATAAAAATTATAAGTGTTGTTAAATGCTGATTTATTGATTTAAAACTGTCAATTTCATCCTTATTCTTACGATTTTGTGATACAAATTTTTCCAAATTTGGAAAATTGTACGTCGTGAATTTCCCAATTTAACCAGGGTACTTTTTCCCAAAAAGGTCAGAAAAAGGCCTGCTAAAATACTGAAAGTGTTAGGATCTAAGGATGACTAATAGAATTTCATCTTCTGATGACTTGTCAGCCGACCAATCATGGTCTTAAAAGTGATAGTAGCAATGCAAAACAAACCATTGGATGTTCACTTCATTACTGTGCATATTGTATGTCGCCCAGTGTTCATTGTCTAGATCTCTAACAGTTGTAGAAATATACACATTATGTCATATATTATTCACCCACTAATACACTTTACCAAAATTTGAAAATAAATCAAATGTCATTATGCAAGGACACTGATATAAAAAAACTACTAAGTATTTAGAAATTTTGACAATAATGTGCATGGAATTACATCAAAGTAAGACAAACGGGGCAAGAAAAATATCAGTCACAGTGGTCCTTGAATCATTTTTGGTAACCAAAAAAAAGGAAACACAATTTGTATTTTCAGTGGGTTCAAAGGGTAGAGAAAGGTCAGCGTGACTTCGATGCCATATCAGCCACCGTGCGCAAGGAAATAGCTCGGTTTGACAAGGCCCGCGTCACAGACTTCAAATCTAGTGTGATACAATACCTCCAGTCACTCATGGAGAAACAACAACAGGTGAGTTTTCCTTAGATTTTTGTATATGATTAGGTTTTGTGTCGCCTCAAAAGGCGACATATAAGGTGTTACTTTTGGCGGCAGCGGCAGTGGCGTCCCCTTCTGTTTGCACAGACATTAACTTGAGCAGTTTTTGGGCTATCATTAAGAAACTTTATGCATATGTGTATTTAGGCATAAAAGGAAGGTCAAGTTTGATTTTCGGCATAATTGCTGTTATCATACTTGAGTTATGCCCCTTGTTCAAATAAGACCTGTGCAGACAATAACTTTAAAAGTTTTTGTGCAATCGTTATGAAACTTTAGGGGAATGCTAGTAGGCATAAAAGGAAAGTCAAGTTCAGTTTTCGGCATGATTGCTCTTATTGTACTTGAGTTATGCCCCTTTTTGTTAAAAAAATAGTTCAAATAAGGCTTGTTGAGACAATAACTTAAAAAGATTTTGTGCCATCATGAAACTTTAGGGAAATGTTAGTAGGCATAAAAGGAATATCAAGTTCGGTTTTCGGCATAATTGCTCTTATCGTGCTTGAGTTATGCCCCTTTTTGTAAAAAAAAAAGTTCAAATAAGGCTTGTGCAGACAATAACGTGAAAAGATTTTGTGCAATCATTATGAAACTTAAGGGAAGTTTCAATTGGCATAAAAGGAAGGTCAAGTTTGGTTTTTGGCATAATTTGTACTTAAACTCTAGTTGTCTTGCTTTGATACTTAACCATTGTTGTAATAACGACAAGGGCAAGAATTAACCATGAGTTATGACTTAGAATTTATCATATGACACTTAAAATTGAGGGTCCAAGTTCTTAAATTTTCTTAAGAATATAGCAGGCTTATGTCTTTTATTCTTTCAATTATTTGTATTATTTAAAAATTGATGTTACAACCTAAAACAGTATCTATTGTGATTGTTTGATATACAATTTTCTGTGACAGCTGTTATATGACTAAAATACTGTTATTGCAATATGAAAACAGCTAATCCGGTGACTTAAGAATATTTGATAAATCAGGCCCATTGCTTGGAGCAACATCACTTTTAACTGGAATTTGTTCTTAATTCATTAGATTTTATAAGCATTTAAGACAAGAGATTCTTTTTACTACCATTATTTGAATTAACAGGGCTTTTTTTCCTTCTATAGTAGGGGCCACTGTAAGGTGTCATCCCCGCAGAAAAATTCTTTCACATCATGCAGTTTTCCCCTAAAACTCATCTTACTTCAGGATTTTATATTCCCCTGCTATGAAAAGTTTTTCCAAAAATGCCAAAAATAATTTTTTTTTTTTTTCCAAAAATGAGGGCAAATGGCCGTATATTCAAGAGGTGAAAAAAAAAATGATTTAGTATGATTTTTGATGGTATGGATACTTAACCAGGTTATTATGGTGTCTTGTTTCAGATGATCAAACATTGGGAGCACTTTTTACCAGAAGCTAAAGCGATAGCGTGAGAAGCCAGACTGGTGATCAATATTTGTGTACTAGCTATATACTAAAAGACGGCTTTAGGGGTGTAAAAACATAAACCATTCCAATTTATCAAGTGCTATACTGGTATACATGTTTTCTGCTGAAATCATGGCACAAAATTAGCATAGTAACATAGAAATTGCATTTTCCAAAGGCACAAATGCACAAAAGAGACATCTTGACAATATGATAATATTGTCAGTGATCAGATTTTGTAAAAACATGAGATTGCACGCTACATGTACGTCTGTGTGAGTTTGTTATTTAAAGTGGAAATGCATTTAAAATGTTTAAGCATTCAATAAAATATATATTGCGTTCATATTGTTCAAATGGTTGGTTGTATTCATTGAAATATGTGTTAATGCTAATTTATAAGTGAATTTTCTATGTTTAAATAAAATTTAGGTTTTTACAAATTTTCATTTGTTTGCAACAAATATAATAAGAGGGAAGCATAGTATAATCTTGGATTTATGTTTTCCATTGGCAAAATCACTCAAAATTCCCAGGAATTGTGTGCTAGAACAAAACATATGATATGCATATGAAATGTTCTGAAAGTTTTATGTTCTTATACTATATATATGTAGACATTATAAACATTGTCATTTAATACACTGGTAAACAAAAACCAAGCAATACATAAAATAACAAATTAATAAAGATCCAGTTCCATTTGATTTATTGTTGTTTATACTGCTAATTATATTAATGAGTTACATCAGTTTGTTTTATTTGTTTGGGTTTTTCAGAGTTGGCAAAATATTTTTACTGGTTAGTGATAAAAATGAAAAAAATACAATTTAAACAGAATATTTACACTAAATATGGGTTGTTGGTGTCCCAGTTTTAACAATGAGGCTAATTTCTTGTGGCCTACCAATGCATATTAAAGTTTAATTTTCGGAAGTTTATGGACTATGTTGACATGTCATTCTATCTAACATACTTGACATTGATTACTTTTCATACAGTAAATTTATCAAATGGAAATGCTTTTTCAACTTTGAAAAATGCCTCTTGCATCAAAATTCTTTAGTATGTTTTTTTTGTCCAAAAAAATAAAAAAATTTTTTTTATAGATATATATACACACTAAGCAAATAACATTGTTTCTATGGAATATTAACAAACAAGTAAAATTTATATAAAAAACAAAATGGGTTTAAGAAAAAATATTTTGTTTTGGTTTTTTATTTGTACCTTTTTCTGTATGAATACATGTTTATGTCCAGGGCTTTACTGACTTTTGAAAACTAGAAGTTCGAACTTCCTGGCCTCTGATTTTGGAGTTTTTTCTCATAATCTTCGAAAGTTTTGACAGTATTGCCTTGCATAAATATGTACATTATAATTTACACAGCATTTATCACTACTCTTAGTATAGCTATTATTTTACAGGCATGTTTTTACCCCATGTTTTTTTTTAAAACCTATTGTAAAGTTTGAATTATTGCTTGTAATTAAGCAAAAAGTTTAGAAGTCCTCACTTCCAAGTGTTGGATATTGAAGTCTTAAGCATTCGTCTGTGACTTTTTGATCCTTGCATGGCAGCAATTTTGGAAGTCTTGTGACAAAAACTGGGAGTAAATTACTCGCAAACATCCCTGAATGCATGCCCCATATTCAGTGTTTGTTATACTGATAAAATTCGATGTAAGAATGTGTGGTTTTATTGCTTATTGGTGTGCAATATTGTGTACGAGATCATTTGTGAATGTGTGCTAATGATGATATTGTTCATGCCTTATTTCATTTACTATGGATGCCTATCTGGCCATTTAAGCCTGTTTTCCAGAAGCTATCGTTTCTTATATATTGCATCATTTCGTTTTAATAAAGCCACGTTATGGAGACTTTTCTTGATTTCTTGTAGGGATTTAAATAAGTACTTCGTTTCCTCTTCAAATGTTACCAATAGATGTTTGATAGAAGAACAAAATAAGCTTCATTAACCTATTACGATAAATTATATCTTCATTAATAAGAACATGTAAAGAACACATAACATTTGATGATAATGAATTGTCTGTATTTCTGATTTAGTGATTGTTTGAATGATCATTTATGTTGAAAGTGAAAGGACAAATAACAATGTAAGGTTTCTACCTCTGTTTCGATAACTGAGTTATGTGTGTATTCATTTTACAATTTCTGAAGTTGAACCACTGGATAATTGTAGTTTTTCTTCCAATTTTAGTCCTATCAATTTCGTCTATATAGTGTGCTTCACACTGTTCACCTTCAAACATTCGAGGAAAGCATTAAAAACTGGTATGGTTACTTTAACAGAATTTAACACAACGTTGCTTAAGATAATTTTATAGAGAAAAAACTCATTGGAAAATTTTCTAGCGAAGTTGTCGTTCGTTGCTCTCGCCATACACCTCTGCAACGGGCTCAATGACAAGAGTCTTGTCAAAACGGAAAAAATATTTAACGCACATTACAGTAGATTTTTAGGACCAAAGGCATAAAAAATGAAGAATATATGGTTTTTAAATGATCATAAATGGGGAAAAATAATACTTTTGATTCCTATGAATGGAACTACTAGTATTTTCATGCCTAGCTACACAGATGAAATCAGTTTGCAGATGTAAACAAAATGGACAGAGTGGTCGGTATTGTGCGTTGCGTTTCGAATGTTATGATCATGTGACTAAAACCACGCAATTTGGTACTATTTTCCGAGCCAACTACAGAGGTGAATGGAATGTAGCCGGTGTGTTGCTCAATGGAGTCAAAACTGGTTCCGTTGTTCGTAGTAAATTTGTTAACCATTCAATGATAATGACAGGAGTCATAGTAATTTTGTGTGCATCTGTTTAGTTTAAAATATGTGTATATTTATACATGTATATGCGTAGTTAATGGCAAACACTTCATATACTCAATACCTGCAGAATAATGGAAACATTTACTGAGTTATGGAGTGATATTGTGTTTTAATAGCTTCAAATGTTACGTATTGAAATTATAGAATGATAATTATTAATAAATAATTAATACAACCTACATTTTTTGTTGATTCGATGACGACCTTTTATTAAATCTGAACGAGTAGATGTCTGCGTAAATATATGAAAGGTATTGGGAAATATTTTTGGCAGTGTTTTTAAGGCCAATTAGGGTCGAAATAAGACCCCGTTTCCACTGCTCTCGAAGTATATGTAATAATTTCCACTCAAAATTGTCCACAGTAATGTCTGGACTAATTGCGTGATAAGGAAACCCGTAGAGTTAGAAGGATATTGCGAGTAAAATTGAGTGAATAGGCTGTTTTGATCGTTTAACATGAAATGAAAGTGAAATCAAGTTTTTTGAAGAACAATTGAAAACTGTTAGATATAGAGAGCAGAAACTCCTAAAAATGGTAACTTAAGATAAATCAAGGGCCATTAATCTGCAGTTCCTGGGGCGATCTGGTTGATCGTAGAACAAGGTCTTCATGATGCAATGGTGTCATGCAATCTCATTAAAATCAAATCCTAACATTTTTAGGATCTGAAGACATCGTATAACGAGGTCACGTTCAAATGACCTTCCGAACAATAAAAATATCAGCCCTGCTGCGCCCAATGACATTGCCTTTTGCACAGCAATGTTTGGCCACGGATTTTACAAAGTGATGCATTTCCAGCTGATCCTCGGGAATAAATCATTTACATTTTATTTTCACGGCGATAACAATGGGTCTAGTGGTACCTTAGGCGAGTATACGTCGGAAGTTCACGTTAATTTCGTGCATAGTATTTAATTTTGTAGTTTATATATGAAGTTATACCGCAATATTTTGACGGCAACAGTTTGATTGGCTCCTAAAATATTGTAATAAGAGATTGTGGCGTCATGCTGCATGCGTAACCTAGTCAAACCAAAAAAGTCCGTTAGATTTCAGGTAGTGTAGGTTTCCAAAGATTTTTTTCTTACTGCTTTAGAAACGGGATCACCACTTGGAATGATCAATGCAACGCCAGATCTGCCTTTGGAAACTGAAGTATGCAAATAAAATTTCAAACGAACGATTTGTTTGTTTGTTAACCTACTTATATATCTTTCCTGGACAAGCTTAGCCGACCTAAGCTGTTGTCCAGTACTAAGTGCACATATTATGCCAGTAACTGACAAGTGCCCTACTTGAATCAGAAGTAAGGGGAGAATGACCGTATACATAATTTCGTGACCAATCCCCACTAAAGTAATGTGGTCGTGCTGGGGAGTGAACTCGCGACCCCGGATTGACAGTCCAGCGCTCTGCCAACTGACATAGCCGAGAATACCGGCATACCGCATATATAAATTAAAACTAAATATGTGTTGTTTTTTATGTTTTGAAGGAATGCATTTATGACAATACTGAACAAAATACGTTACGTTTTGAATGTATTAAATAATAAAATTTTATTTAACTTATTTATTTTAAACAAGGTACGGTCAAAATACATGACTATTTATTTTTGCGTTATTCATGGAACTGCATGATTGACCACTGCATTCATGGTCCCATGCAACCGGAATAAAATTCTTTCCTTAACTAAATACGACGCCAAAATAATGTGAAAATGCGACGTTTTTGACGCAACGCTTTTTGGTCGCAGTTTTGTGCGGAACGTGTCATTTTATATATAACTACAACCTAAATTTCAAATAGTCATGCTCCCGCTTTATTGTCAAGTCATACATAAACAAGAGCTATTTGTAAAACAGGTATGCCCCTCTAGGTTAAACGCAATCTTTAAAATATCCAGTCTGGTGAAGATGGATAAAAACTGTTAGACTTAGAGAGCGGAAACGGTTAAAAAAAGAACGAGTTTAATATAATTTAAGAGCCATTATTCTACCGTTGCTTGGACGATTAGGTTGATTATCAAACTTGACCGAGATATTGTGACCACAAAGATTTTTATCAAATTTGGTAAAGATTGGATAAAAACAGTTGGGCTTAGAGAGCGGAAACGGCTTATAAGGCCAGTTATCGATAATTGAAGGGCCATAATTTCAAAATTCTTGAGGCGATTCGGCTGATTATCGAACTTGGCTGAGATATACCTACAAACATTTTCATGAAGTTTGGTAAGGATTGAATGAAAACTGTTGGACTTAGAGACCGGAAACAAAAGTGGTTTAAACGACCGACAGACCTACCGAGATTAGCAAACCAATATACCCCGCAATCTTCGATAGGGGGGGGGGGGGGGCGGGCGGTAAAATGAAAACCTGAGCATGCAAATAGCCATGCTTCCCGTACTTCCCTTTTATCGACATACCATATATAAATTATCTTTAAGCGTGTCGTGGGAAAACCGGGCTTAATGCACGTGCGTGAAGTTTCGTACCGGATTAGCCTGTGTAGTCCGCACAGGCTAATCCGGGACGACACTTTCCGCTTTTATGGTATTTTCTGTTTCAAGGAAGTCTCTTCTAAACATAAATCCACTGTAGGCGGAAAGTGCCGTCCTGGATAAGTCTGTGCGGACTGCACAGGCTAATTCGAGACGACACTTTGCGCACCAGTTTCCCACGACGCGCCTCATATGTTCTATTGGTGTTACCAGACTTGCTCGTAAATTATGTAAAATTTAACATCACCAATCAATTATTTTAACCATGCCATTTATACCATTGTTTGTAGAAAAGCCTTATGCAACTGCTTATGAAACCTAAATTATTCGATATAAATCATGTTACAGTTACATAAATCAGTACGAGTAACCGGATTTCATTCAGTTAATTTCGCGTCATAAAATAATGTATAAATAGAAACGTGTATAAATAGAAACGTATAGTTACGCATGGCTGAAGTTATGTTTAATGTTGATGAAATAATTAGTGATCTCGTAAGGTTGTATACGTCTTCATGTCTCATTTGCTTTGATTAATGTACACGGACATTTTTTTATCAATTATACTAGGTTAACATTGCAGTGAATACCATAGCTAAATAAGTAGACGTTATATCAATATCCAATTCCTGACCTTTATATATAAGTTAATATTTCTCCTTGACTGTCCGCCTTTTCAGAGATTCATGACTTTTTTTCAATTTTCACATAGCTTCCACCTATCACAATATTTTTCTAACAACTTCACACCTTTATTTATTTTTTCTTCAGATTCAGACATAATTACAAAGTCAAGTTTATTCGGCAAATACTAATGTACATAGACAAAAACAAAAATACAAATGACATCATGACAGTGTAAATAATTGTTAGTTAATGTGATGAAAAGTATGCCTCAAAGCGAGTATGAATAAATATTGTAGAATTTGTAAATTAGGAAAAAATAAATTTAATAAATCATACATAAAGTAAGTTGCTGTTATTTGTTTTAGATCCCGATTTACACTAGTTTAGGTTTACACATATATTTGGTGAAAAGTGCAAATCTGATACATATACCAGGTAATACGTACATCAACAGAAATATATAACTATTTAAGACTATAAATAGGCCTCACTCATGTTCATAACTGAATGCAAGAGAGCTTAATCAGCCAGTATACATTTTATATTTCCCTCATGACGACCACCTATACGAAACGAAATTATATATGATCCAGGGGAAATTATTATATATGTAATGGATATAATTTAAAGTTAAACAGTATTAATATTAAATACAATGGTGATATTAGTAGTAAAACAAGTATATTAAAGCATTCAATGACAAATTGACATTCACATAAATATGCCATGCCACAGTTACGATCTTCTAAATACACACGCTTACCAATACCAGTAATAGTTTGCATGTTACCAGTATATACATAATATTTATAATATAAATCAATATAAATACACGATCATACCAGTATATACATAATATTTATAATATAAATCAATATAAATACACGATCATACCAGTATATACATAATATTTATAATATAAATCAATATAATACACGATCATACCAGTATATACATAATATTTATAATATAAATCTATATAAATACACGATCATACCAGTATATACATAATATTTATAATATAAATCAATATAAATACACGATCATACCAGTATATACATAATATTTATAATATAAATCAATATAAATACACGATCAGACACGTATGGCATTTTGTGTCTTATAATAAATTGCTTTTGCGTATAAGACCACTATGACAAATATGTTGCATAACATTGCACAATTGTCTAGTACCTGTCGAAAAACAATCATAGATGGTATAACTAGACTGTCTGTACTATCTAATTCACAGCATAAACATAATAATAAACATGCATTTTAAAATAACCTTTTATTCATATATATGCATATATTGGCAAAACTATATAACAGTCAAAACTATGTCCACGACCACTATATAACATTTTATATTTAATCATGCAACATGAAAAAGATAGCCAAAATAGCTTTTTTAATCAAGCAGAATAGAACGATAGTGAGATATACTCGTACTGTGCATAATTTAAGTGTTGTTTTTTTTTAAAGCTTATACATTAAAGGCATAATTAAATTAAAAAAATAAATATATATTACTCATGGGTCGATCTTAATTCGAAAGCTAATCGAATAAATTTAGCAAGGTTAATGATCGTCTTTCTGTTTTTAGTAGACAGCAATAGTTTTGGTTTTAACAGAGAAGGCCATCGAAGAAAATATTTAGGTATTTAGGTTTTTCTTAAATGTCTATAAAATGGACATATTAACAAAAAATGGTATTCATTCTCAATGACACCCATATTACATCTAGTACATATTCTTTCATTTCTTGGAATATTTCTAAATCTTCCTTCTTCAATTAAAAGTTTATGTGCTGGACAACGCAGTCTTGTCAAACATATTCTATCTCAGTCATTATTGATTTAAATAGTCGATAGCTGTCAAGTTTTGGTAGACTATCAACGTCACTAACCCATTTTTGTAAACAGACATCCTTAATACGTTGACAAATAGAATTTATATCACAAACTGATCGATCTGTCTTGTAATACATTAAGACAATCCTAATTCCTGAAGCATTCGCTTAAGCTTGTTTTCCCAGTTAGTTACATATGGGACAGAGTCATCAAAATCCAACAGTAATCTATGAAGCAAAGAGTCTGGATTCTGCTTTATTTTGAACAAACATTTAATAATGCGAATTTTCTTTGTTACATCTAAAGGAAAACGTCCCAATTCTCCATAGACCGCTGCCGTAGTAGTTGTAGACGGACAGACAGTATCTGCTTCAGGAATTTAAGATGTACTTTTTCAATGTCTGGACTGGGATGAAACCCCCACACCTCAGTTCCGTATGTCAAAATAGGCAAAATCATACAATACAATACAAAGGCGCAGTTTATCAGCAGTTCTAAAAGAAATTTACGAAAAAAGTTCATGGAGCGAAAACACTGCCCTAGATGCTTGCTGCTACAAAGCTTCGTGTGCTCTAAGGAAATTCCCATTGGAAGACATAGTAACACCGAGATAAGTAAACTTATTTACTTCCTCAATCTTATTTTTAGTATACTGTATATCTATATTTTTAATTATATTACCTTTATTAAAAACCATAACAACTGTTTTGTTGGTGTTCACTGATATGCACCATTCATTACAATATTCGTGTAATCTGTCTAAAAGGCCCCGAAGACCTACAGCAGAGTAGGAGAAAAGGGCTGTATCGTCAGCAAATAACAATATAAATAATTTTAAGTTGTCAACATTTACACAATCTATGTTATCTTAATACAAATCTATATATCCTTCACAAACCTAATAAACAATAATGGAGACAACGTCTCGCTCTGTTGAACACCAGTATAACTTTTGAATAAATCAGAAAGGCAATATGAAGCATCATTATTATTACTGTTGTTTGCATTGAATTGATTCTGATTTGTGTTCTCCTGGTTTGCGTTCGTGACATTCACTACCCTGTTTGCCTTAACGCAACTATGTATTGCTTTGATCATTTTTACAAATTTAGATGAAATATTATGCTGCAAAAGTTTGTACAATATTCCATTTCTATAAACAAGATCAACATCCTTTTTTAAATCTACAAAGTCACAGTATGCTGACGTTCTTCTTGATACACTACTTTGTTTATCAAGGCCTTTAACGCAAAAACGCAATCTATCGTACTCTTTTGGTTTCTGAAACCGAACTGAAAATCATTTAGGACATTATTGTTTGCTAACCATTTACGTAATATATTGTCTAACATTATTGAGAATATTTGGGAAAATATACCAGTACGAGTTATCCCCCGGTAGTTATTAACATCATTCTTATCGCCTTTCTTAGGCACAGCTGCTATAACGCCTAAAGACCATGAATATGGATAAGTACTCGTTGAGTAAATATAATTAAATAATGTACATAATAAAGGAGCTAGCAATTCCTTGCAGTAAAAAAAAAATCTGGTATAAGCTGGTCGAATCCACCACTCTTCCCCCTCTTCAAGTCCCCAATTTCCCTTAAAACTTCATCAACTGAAAAATCACTATCTAGGAATTCAACAGAAACATCGCTATCTAATAAATGAAGTAAGTCCTCTTGAACCCGGCCGTTTGAAAATACATAATTACTGGAAAAATAATTCTTAAAATGTTTAAAAACATTCCTCCGGAGTAATATCTCTACTAATTCGCCTATTATTAATCCACTTTATTTCATTCCAAAATGCTTGTGGCTGTGTGACCTGACAAGCGTTTGAAAGTTTTCCCGTTGCCTCTTGTTGAAACTCCGCTTAGCAAGTCTTTTTGCATTATTATATTGCTTTCTGCATGATAAAAACGCTGTCCGATTATAAGTAGAACGTTCGGTATAAAATAACATCTGCGCCCGCCTATAGCTACTTCTCGCATTCTCGCTATTAAACCATGGGCTTTTGTATTTTCGATTCGGCTTATTTTCAGAATTAAAAAATTGTTGTCGTTTTCCCGTAGATATCCAATGCAGATTCATACAACAATTCAGCAAGGTTATCATTACCCAGATCAATGTTAACATTATTGCAAGTAATATTGTCAACAAAACTTCGGAATTCATGTATTTTATTTAATATATGAGTTATGCTTAATTTCACCGTTACACCAACTTAACCTTTGGATTTTGACTTACTCATTCTGAAACAATGGTTTATTGACATTAAAGTTAAAAGATATCTGGACAGGCGCATGCGGCGAAAATGAACAATATTCATGCACAACAAAATTACTGATAAAGGGAAACAACTCTTGATGTGCGTAAACGATTTATTAACCTTAATCCAAATAGCTCCTTTAGTATCAACCTCAATAACAGAGATAGCCTCTTTTAAAAAAGGTCTATTAAACAGACAAAGTCCACCATGGCCATGCTTACTGAACTGGCTATTATCTAAATGACGAGATACATTTATACATTCATACCCTTCTTATTCATACCCCTCTAATTCATACCTCTCTAATTCATGCCCCTCTTATTCATACCCTTCTAATCCATACCCTTCTAATTCATACCCTTCAAATTCATACCCTCTAATTCATACCCTTCTAATTCATACCCTTCTAATTCATACCCCTCTAATTCATACCCTTCTAATTCATACCCCTCTAATCCATACCCTTCTAATTCATACTCGTCTAATTCATGCCCCTCTAATTCATACCCCTCTACTTCATACCCTTCTAATTCATATCCCTCTAATTCATACCCTTCTAATTCATACCCTTCTAATTCATACCCTTTTAATTCATACCCCTCTAATTCATACCCCTCTAATTCATACCCTTCTAATTCATACCCTTCTAATTCATACCCCTCTGATTCATACCCTTCTAATTCATACCCTTCTAATTCGGCTTTAACGTCAGGCTTGAACAAAGTTTCACTACAAAAACAATATCATTAAGATTAACAAAATTAACAAAATCTTCGTCATTGAGACAGTTTTTCAGACCATTAACATTCCATGAGACAATACTCAATTCATACTTTTCATCAAATCCCTAAGTAGACGGCGTGGCTGGAGGATCAAATACCATATCATCTGCATACAACTGCAAAAACATTTTTGAATATATGAATACCATTAAACATCATATTAAACTGTTCATTCCAATAAATGGATAAAAAAAGGGGGATAATGATTCACCTCGTCTTACACTTAATAATAAGAGAAATATGTATTGTATAACATAACTTAGTTCTTGTTGTAACATTTGCATAAATAGATTTTAAAATACAAATCATATTTCCTCGAACAGCTTATCTCATGTCTCATCTTATGTCTCACCAGGTTATCGAATTCTTAAAAAAACAAAAACAAAAACAGAATATTAAGAAATCACCCAATACACAATTTATGAGACCATGCCATACAAAGATAATATCACATGTTCCCATACTTGAGTATTTAGCCGGTTATTCACTTGAAACTTGGTATATACCTTGTTAACCACTCCAGCATCAATTCCGATAACACTGTTTTGTATCTTGACAGAGTTATGCCCCCTTTTAATGCAAAACTATTTTTACTTGAAACTTGGAATTGTACATTGTCATTAACTTTAACATCCGGTGAAATACGTGTAATTGACTCGGCATTTTTCGACAGATTTATGTCCCGTCTACTTTCAATTAAAGGCATCAACTGAAATAATTTGAATAGTCGAGCGCGCTGTCCTCCGATATCGCTTTGTAGGACCATAATTTTCACAAATCATATTTTTCACACGTGTGAAAAATACGATCTAATTGTTCACAGGTGTGAAAAATAGGATCTAATTCTTCACACATCGCAATCTCATTACTCACATTTTCTGTGAAATTTGTGATCGAGTCCAGTTTATGATATGCACTCAAATCATATTCTTCACACATGAAAAAAAGTGTTCAAATTTTGAAAAAAGTGAATTTGTTACATCATAATCCTATTTTTCACACTGTATGTGACCGAAAAACAAAGGGGGTGAATTATGGTGCGGTACGGTATGCATGGTATGGTACGATATGGTACGGCACGGTACCGAACGGTTAAGTATGGTACGGTTTGGCATGGCATGGCATGGATTCATGGCAAGGCATGGTATGGCATGGCATAGCATGGCATGTACGGTATGGTTTGTAATGCTATGGTATGGAAATGTACGGTACGGTACAGTACGGTACGGTGCGGTACGGTTAGGTACGGTTAGGGACGGTACGTAACGGTAAGGTACGATACGATACGATACGGGAGGAACGATACGCTACGCTACAATTCTGTCCAAACGTACGTATATTCTTGTTAGGGCGGACATATGCATGTTTGTTTTTTTGGTTTTAATAATCCAAAATAGGACGTTTGTTTGTGCGTACGTTCGGATGCATGTATTGGTTAATATCCCAATAAAAAGGTGTACGTTCGTATGGACGTACCCGAGTACATATGAATTTCTATTTCCTAATTAGACCGTACAAACGTATTGACTAACGATTAAGCGCATGCATACATAAGTAGCTCCTAAATAGGGCTTAGTTTCTAATAGTGATGACATACTGATGATGACGTTAAGTATAATGATAATAATGGTGATGACGAAAATAATCATGATGACGATGATGACGATGACGATGTCACGATGGTGACGATAGTAACACTGGTGACGATAATCGTGATGATGCTGATGATGACGATGGTGATGATAGTGACGATGGTGACGATGAGGGTGATGATGATGATGATGATGATGATGATGATGATGATGATGATGACGATAATGATAATGACAATGACAATGATTATGATAATGATGATGATGATGACGATGGTGATGATGACGATGATCACGTGACGATAGTGACGATGGTGACGATGACGATGATGATGATGATGATGATGATGATGATGATGATGATGATGATGATGATGATGATGATGATGAGATGATGATGACGATGATGATTAATGTATAATTATGCTCCAAATAATGATTTCATCAATTGTCGCAATACAATTTCACCATTAAATATGTGAAAAATGTGATCCGTACGCATACCCCCTTTTTGGCCAATCACATTCTTCACACTTATAAATGTGACCAATGAGATCCTATTCTTCACAGGCGTGTGAAAAATATAATGTGTGAAAAATATAATCCTACATCGCTTGTTCTTTATATTATTGTGTACATGTTTAAGATGATAAGTCAAACATATTTAGTTTCGGCAGTTAAACTATGTGGCAATGTCCATTTAAAGTAAGAAAATAATTTGTAAACTGTCCTTTAAACTATTCCTGGATTAAGACGGTGATTCAGAGCACCAATAAAATCTTATCATATGTTCTTTGAAAGCCAGGACATGCCGAACATGGCCCGATAAGTCTCGATTCTTTGGACCGACAGCGTTCCGACACATCCAGACAGCTTCCCGACAGCGTCACGACATTCCCGACTTTTTATTATTTGTATCGTAGCGCTGTCGGGACGCTGTCGGGAGCCATAATCGGGAATGTATGACTGAGCCTTAAAACAGAGGTCTTAAGTTTGCAACACGCAGAGTTAAGCCTCAATCACACATTCCCGATTTTTACTGCCGTCCTGTGATCCGACAGCGTCCCGATTCGAGTATGTAAAAAATCGGGACGGGATCCTGTTATTCAGGGCCGATCGACGTGTCCCGATTATTAGCGATCCTCTCGACATCGTTGCACAAGCATCCCGATTCAGCCGTTCCCGTCCGTGTTTATCCCATTGTCAATCCGATCTTGATACGATTCGTAGCATTGTAGGGTCGCTACCGAAAGACACTGCCGGACGGATCGGGTATATCGGGACATAACCTCCAAGGTCGGCCAAACAATCCCGGCAGTTATGTTCGTCCCGTAACATTCGGGTGACACTGTCAAACTTGTATAGTCAGAATACAATCGGGATGTTGTCGGCAGCCAATATCGGGAATGTGGGATGTATGACCTCCGCATTAAGCCTCAGTCACACATTTCCGATTATGGCTGCCCGATAGCGTCCCGACAGCGCTACAATACAAATAAGAAAAAAAATCGGGAATGTCGGGACGCAGTCGGAACGCTGTCTGGAGGTGTCGGAACGCCGTCGGTACGCTGTCCTAAGAATCGGGAATTATCCGGACATGTTCGGCGTGATCGACCAAGCACTCCGGAGAGTTAAGGTTTTCCCTTAACAATCGGGAGACTCAGCCGAATGTGTATAGTCGGGACTCTGTCGGGATAGATTCGGCTGTATCGGTTCAGATTCGGGACGGTGTCGGGACGTTATCTGGACAATGTCCTGTGGAACGGGATTGATAATGTATTATACATTATATAGAAATATCACGTTTGGAGTTTTGCGGCAGTCACAAATTGCCGATTATTGCTCCCGACAACGTCCCAATAGCGCAACGATGCAAATAATCAAACAGTCGGGAATGTCGGAACGCTTTCGGGACGCTGTCGAGACAGTGTTGGGAAACTATCTAATCGCATTCGGGAGAATCGAGACGCTGTCAGGACTCTGTCGAAACGCTGTCTGGACGCTGTCGGGAGATATTTGATCTTATGAGCAAAAATTGAATTTCGAGCCCCGAATCTCAGAATATTGTCCCGACTTTTGACATATTTGAATCAGGACGCTGTCGGCTCAAGAACGGCAGTTAAATTCGGGAACGTGTGACTGAAGCATTTGAAGACGTAACTGTCCCGTTTCTGTTTTTGAATTATAATAATTCATGGAAGCATTGTCTAAAGATCATTAACAAGCCAATCGACTGAAATTGACAAATTACGACCATCACGCGTAGAAATTGTACCTGTTATAAAATATTGTATGTATCTAGCTTTGTAGGATCATATTTTTCCCAAATCATACTTTTCACACGGCTGTGAAGAAAAGGATCTTATTTGTCATCATCATCATCATCATCATCAGCAGCAGCATCAGCAGCAGCAGCAGCATCAGCAGCATCACCATATTCAACATCGTCTTCATCATCATTATCATCATCATCATCATTATCATCATCATCATCATCATCATCATCGTTATCAAAATTATTCCCATCATCACCCGATTATAATCATTATAGTTAACGTCAACCGAATCGTCATCACTATGAGAAACCAAGCCCTATTTAGGAGCTACTAATGTATGCATGCTCTTAATCGTTAGTCATTACCTTTGTTCAGTCTAATCAGGAGATAGAAATGTATACTCGCGTACGTCCAGAGGAACATACACCTTTTTGAGATATAAACCAATGCACGCATCCGAACGTATGTACAAACAAACATTATAGTTTAGATTATTAAAACCAAATAAACCATGCGTATGTCCGCCTGAACTAGAATATACCTATACACCAACGTTAATATAATGACCTTATTAGAACCTGTTGGTACGTACGTTCAAACAGTACAGAAGCGTACCGAACCGTACCTCCCGTATCGTATCTTACCGTACCGTATTGTACAGGACCTAACCGTACCCTATCGTACCGAACCGTTCATAACCGTACCTAACCGTATCGTACCTAACCGTACAGCACCGTACCGTACCGTACCGTAATTTTCCATACCATAGCATTACAAACCATACCATATACATGCCATGCCATGCCATACGATATAAAACCGTACCGTACTTAACCGTCCGGTGCCGTGCCGCACCATATCGTACCATACCATGCATACCATACCGTACCGCAGGGAAAGATCCAGAGCAAAATAGCAGGGTGCTGCACCCTGCTCCTTTTTGGGTCACCCGTGCTGCCCCTCCGGGCTGGTCAACGCAATTGCTGAATATCTTTTGAAATTCAACACATGTTTGCAGTTATTCAACTTCAAATGAATATACTATGCTTTTAAACCTAAATCAGAAGCATTAGACTCATGAAAACCCTGGATTTAGCAAATAATTAGAAAAGTACAACAAACTGGTCCGGCTTTTCACCCTGCTCCTTTTCAGCAGCACCCTGTACCTTTTAGATCCTAGATCTTTCACTACGTATCGTAACTCAACCGGTTTATTGCGGGCACATACAGTGGAAAAATAGGATCATGAAATAAATTCACTTTTTTAAAATTTAAATACTTTCTTTTCGTGTGTGGAGAATATGATTTGAGTGCATATCAAAAAATGGACTCGATCACAAATTTCCCAGAAAATGTGTGAAGAATGAGATCCTATTTTTCACACCTGTGAAAAATGAGATCGTATTCTTCATATGTGTGAACAATATGATTTGTGAAAAATATGGTCCTACATAGCTTAATTCACTTTTTTTCTCCTGTAGGCGTGACACCTTGAGCAAAATGAAATTACAGTTAAACAAAAGTAAGTCAATTTTACATAAGTTAGATTAATGGATTTGGTACCTGCCAAAACCAATGTCACGTTAAAAATTTAAAACTGTTTACTGGCTACACTAAATTGAGTATACGAAAAAAGCAACTAATTTGACGTTATTTGCATTAATCGTGTTATCTTTAATTACATATAAAATTAAATACCTATAAATCAATGCGTCTAGGATTTAGTCGCTGTGTAGTTTTTAATCCTGATTATAGGTCGTGTTAAAGGACCACTGCACGTTCAATGCCTAAACATAAAAATGCATGAAATAAGGCCAGTGTTAACAACAACAACAACAACAACACCATCACTACCACCACTATCATCTCCACCACCACCACCACCACAATACCACTACCATCACCACCACCAACACCACCGCCACCTCCACCACCGCCATAACCATCACCTCACCACCACCATCACCACCATCATCACCATCACCACCTTCGCCATCACAACCACCACCATCACCTTCAAAACCACCACCATCAGTATCACCACCATCACCTCCACCACCACCACCACCAATACCACTTCCATTACCACCACCAACACCACCGCCACGACCACCACTTCTACTACCACTTGTACTACCACTACTACTACTTTTACTAAACTACTGCTTCTACTACTACTACTACTACCACTACTGCTACTATTACTACTACTGCTACTACTATTACTCTACTACTACTACTACTACAACAACAACTACTACTAATACTACTATTACTACTACTGCTACTACTACTACTGCTACTGCCACTACTATTACTACTACTGCTACTGCTACTTCTACTACTACTACTGCTACTACTACTACTTCTACTACTACAACAACAACAACTACTACTACTACTACTACTACTACCACTACTACTACTATTACTACTACTACTACTACTACTACTACTACTACTACTACAACAACTACTATTACTACAACTACTGCTACTACTTCTACTACTATTACTACTACTACTACTACTACTACTACTACTTCTGCTACTACTACTACTACTACTACTACTACTACTACTACTACTACTACTACTACTACTACTACTACTATTACTATACTACTACTACTTCCACTACTACTATTATCATTACCATCTCTACCACTACCACCACCACTACTTCTACAACTACAACTAATACACCTACGACGATGATGGCTGCTTTATAAAACCCACGTCATTCATTTTTGGGACATCTTCAGGCACATCCTGAAAAAGACGTATTAATGACTCTAACACGGATATTAATACCCGTGAAAAGAGGACAAAATTCCCCCAAAGCAAAAAATAAACTTTACTTGGTTGTCCTTTAAAAAATGAAAATACCATCGCACCCTGTTACTGACTGTCACAACCGGGTAAAACACGGTCCTGTCTCCGGTATGCAAATCACGAGAAGCGCTTGTATAACTCTAATATGACTAAAAAATGATATGAATCAGAGTTACACACCCGTTCACATTGTATCCCTTCCCGTAAACAGCTACCGCCCACTGCTCTTGTTTTGCTCTAACGAAAATATTCATGAAATGAATCCACCACCGTAACGTGATCAGCTTTAAAAGACGGCATGTTGAGGAGCAGCGAGCCCGATCAGAACGTTGTGGATATATCTCACAGGTAATAAATAAACGATTCATTTATTTTTTATTTTTCTATAATGATGATGTTACTAATTACTACTGTAATTTCTGCTGACGTTGATTCCGATACAAATAAATAATGATGATGATGATGCTGATGTTGATGACGATGCTGATGATGATGATGCTGACGATGATGATGATGATGATCATGATCATGATGATGATCATGATGCTGCTGCTGCTGCTGATGATGATGATGATTAACTTACTTATTTAAAATTACATTTTAATGCCTCAGTCACACATTCCCGATTTTGGCTCCAGACAGCGTTCCGATAGCGCTATTATCGGATACAAATTATAAAATATTCGAGAATCTCGGGATGGTGTCGGGACTCTGTCTGTTCAAGAACAGCAGGAACAATCGGGAATGTGTGACGGAGGCTTAACAGTTGCAGTAACAAATTGCATTATATCTGTTTCAATCATCGAATAAGGGCTATTCTTACATGATGCTCACTAATTTTCCCATAAACAAAGAACACAATTCTTCGTTGTTTAAGTACTCAATACACAACGCAAAAAGTAGTCCCGATTCTGGGCGGAGCATAGAAAAATGTTGTTCTCATTACACTTGCAGCAGTTTTTTGTCAAATCATGTCAGAATCGAAGTAATTTTCGCATTATCGTTGTTTATCGGCAAATAAACATACGGTTGTCGTTCTGATGCGTGGCTTTTAAGCCACTCGGGGAAAACACTCGGGCTAACCCTCGTGGTTTAATTCCTATGCAACAGAACTCCAAATCGTTGTTTATTAGACGATAGACAATGATAAATCGAAAATTATTTCTTAATTATACACGTTGCTATACGCATTTCGCGTTAAATTAAACTTTATTGCAATATATTACTTATTATTTTCACATATTTTCTGTTTTAGTTTGATAAAGAACCGAACCTGTCTGAAATCAGATTTCAAACATAATGAAGAAAATCACAGTAACAGGAGCTTTACTTTTGCTGCTACTCATTATTGCAACAGAGGCAAAGAAAACGTGCAAGTGTACTCAAAAGAACATTGCATGCTGCCATGAACACGTGAAGAAAATGAAGGGAATGAAGTTCAAAGCATCCCGCATGACAGAATTCAATCTTCGTGAGATTTCTAACACCACCGACACTGTGAAGGGCATACCGAACTTTCTGACGTGTCTTAGTCAATCGTCAGGTAGCGAGGAATGCTGGAATCGTCTGGCACACGGGCGTCGACGCCGCGAGGACCTTTCCTCTTGCAAAACGTAACATACTTAAAAAGCTTTTCTGTATGTGCATTAACACCACCACCATCACCACAGCAGCAGCAGCAGCAGCAGCAGCACCACCACCAAAACCACAACCACCATCACCACTAACACCACCACCACCAACAACAACAACTACTACTACTACCACCACCATCACCATCACCACCACCACCACTACTACTACTTCTACTTAAGCAACTTCTACTACTTCTACTTCTACTACCACCACCACACCACCGCCACCACCACCACCACCACCACCACCACCACCACCACCACCACCACCACCACCACCACCGCCACCACTACTACTACTACTGTTACTGCTTAAGCAACTTATACTACTTCTACTTCTACTACCACCACCACACCACCGCCAACACCATCACCAACAACAACACCACCTACTGCTGCTGTTACTACATCAACAACAACAACTACTACTACGACTACTACTTATGCTATTACCACCACCACCACCACTACCACCACCACCATCACCACCACAGCATTATCAATACTACCTAATATTATTCATGGATTTCAGACAGAACAAAGTGGTTGCCATAACAGAAGTCACGTGTAATGCTAATTGCGATGACGTCACGCGAATGCCGGTTCTGCCGGACGATGTCGGACAATACCCGTATTTCTTCACACCCGTGTGTCAAAGGTTTGCACTTTTGATACGTCTCACAGAGCGTTCGCTTGGCGCAAAAAGTACTGTAAATGACATTTTCCAAATTTTACAGGAGAACCACAAAACTAATTTTCTAGTATTCAATGTAAAATTGAATTATTGTATTGTATTTATTGTATTCTTAATACATCAAAACAATCATATTAAACAGCAGTTGTTATTTATTTACAGTTCAGCTAGTGTACAAAAGATGTGTGTATAATTATTCAGTTACATGACTTTTAAATTTGCGTTGAAATTTTCTAAGTGCCAAAAGTCTCATAAGCGCACAAACCAGCGATTTTCTTTGACATTTATACAATTTACACCTTATAATTAACTTATTTCATCAATTTTATTTGCTTCAATTTATTATTTTATGAGATTTTGTGAGCATAATTCTGAGTGCACAAATTCTGGTACATTTTTCTTTGGCAATTGATATCTTTTTGCACAACTCAGGATTTTCAAGGTGTAATACAATCCTTACATTTAAATGTGTTATAAGAAATGGTATACAGGATCCAAATCTGCCAAAAAAAGTGAATTTCCTCAAAAATGTCAGTTACATGACTGCGTCAAGGTGACGAAATGTACATTCTCTCATAGCTTTTGCGGTTTGTGATAAGGGGAGTTAATCAATTTAATTTGTTGAACGTGTTTATACACAAAACATTTAGTATCAGATCATGCAATCTAATGACAACTATACGATTAAGTACATGTACAGTGTTGAGTGTTAGGACATCCAAAATCACGTAGAACTTTTTCCGCAGTTACGGATATTTATGGGATTTAACAATTTAGTTAGTTTAGTTAAGTTAGTACTTAACACATTTTGCTCAGTATTTCAATTTTAGATACACTCGCAATCGCACATGTTAATCCAGGACGGCACTTTTATGGTAGTTTTTGTATTTTCTGTTTCAACGAAGGCTCTTCTTAACATAAATCCACTGTAGGCGGAAAGTTCCGTCCTGAATTCGCCTGCACAGGCTAATCCGGGACGACACTCTAAGCACATGCATTAAGCCAGGTTTTCTAACGATAAAGCCTAAAATGTATATTCCATATGGCCCAGTCAAAGTGTTAGGTTACTACGCGCTATTTTAGTACGTAGTTGATACTCCCGTTTTGCCAAGTTGTCATGCAGTTTTATTCTGCTGCGCCTCTATGTACTACGTAGTTACTGCGCTATCGCTACGCCACGTTTCATTTGAAAACGTACACAACGTGTCATTACGTAGCGCTGCGTGGTAGAACATAGCGTGGCAGTACATAACGCAGCTAAGTGTAACAATAACGAGAGCGTGGCGTATCGTAGTTTAAACGTAGCGAATAACGCACAATAACGTAACAATGACAGGACTCTCGTTCTGTTCACGCTGTGCTACGTAAAGGCCACGTTGTTCTACGTTTTGCCACATGTACCACTACGTATTAGTACGTTTTAGTATAACGTAGCAGTATTTTGAATATGTTCAAAATTCAGATGTGTCTTTTACGTTGAACTACACATGTACATACCTGCCGACTTGTTCCACGTTGAGGCACGTTGAGGCCACGTTGAACTACGTACCTGCCAAGTTGCGCAACGTACCTCAACGAGGCGACGAAAACGTGACACTATGACTAGGGTATCACAGTGTTCTTCCCTGGTTCGCTGCATTTATATCAACATCAGATACCATGGGAGATTACCGTTTGAAGAGTTGTTTTCACTAAACTAAAGTTATTCGTGTATTCATGTATTTTGACGTTATGCACACATTGCCAGTTTTTATAAATGCAATATGCTTATCATTATACATATACTTTTTTTTTTTTTTTATGATTTTTGAATTGAAATATTTATTTAACAGTTTGAACATTATTATCATATGTGAAACATGTGAATTATCTTATTGCAGGTAATGATCATTAACAAATATTGTAACAGACGCATGTTCATTTTTTTTCAAAATAATTGATTAATGAATGGCGAAACCTTTCTTGCACCATAATATAACAAGCGGTTACGTCACAGAAATATGGTTAGCGCGCATCATGGATTTGCCAGTTTGTCCATTGCGTTCATAATCGCATGAACGCAACCAAAATTAAATTCAATCCTTAAATGTTTCAAACTAGTAAATATTGTTTAGATGTTTCATATTGTATCATTTTGTGGACATAACAATTAGATTTCACATAGAAAATGTGATCTGAAATTCTCACTGAAGTACAACTTAAGTTAAGTTTACTCTTAGGAGCTTAGACCTTCCCAGTGATTACAAAGGATATTGTAAATGGATTAATTTACGTTCATTAAGCCTCATAGACAGTCAGCAAGCCTTTTTACGTGACATCCAAGCGCAGAGATTTGATTACATTAGACACATCCGAGGATCGCGGGTTCGATTCCCAGCCCGGCCACATAACTTTTGTGGGGATTGGTCATGAAATTATTTCTACGGCCATTCTCCCCCTACCTCTTATTCAAGTAGGGCAGTTGTCAGTTACTGGCATAAGTAAGTGCACTTAGTACTGGTAAACCAGCCTACCCAGGAAAAGTGTGAGTAGGTTAACTGACCGCTGTTATATGACTGAAATACTGTTGAAAAACGGCGAAAAAATCCAAACAAACAAACAAACAAACATTAGACACATTTGCATATACACAACGTAACTGACATGTGTGAAAACGTCAATTTGTGACCGGTGTGTAACACTGAACGCATGTGCATTTTTATCGTTTCAGTGTAGACAGCCCATGTGGGTGTGGTTATCCAGCATCCAAATGCAAGAATAAGGCGGAGTCGCATGGAGTGATGGCGCGGGTTCTCATAGGCGTGGGCGTGGTCTTGAACGTCTTCATTGACGTCGAACTTGACGTCATGTGTCAGTGCGTTTGAGACGTCCATTTCAGCAACTCGAAACTTAAAGTCATGTGGAAGTGTGTTTGACGTCTATTTCTACAACCAACTCAAACTTGTGTCAGTTAGGTTTAGACGTCAGTGTCAACTACTCGAATTTGACGTCATCTGTCAGTGAGTTTGATACGTCCATTTTTCCAACGGCACTTTGGGCGAAGACAATATTAGAGGACATCGGTTATGCATTTTATTATTTATGTTTTTCTTGTAAATGTTTATACATTACTATTGCAAATAAAAATCTGGTTTCATTATTTTAGTATGTAGTTTAAAACAATATTTAATTGGAAGCAATCTCCGAACATAATTGTTCCAAAAACAAAAGTATTCTTGCTCTGTCGGTGTTTATCAGGTAACATTGGAGTTAATCAGTTCTATTGCAAGCTCTTTGAAATATATAGTTTATCAATGTGACTTGAATAACTTAGAGTGCAATTTTACAAAACTCTTCTTGAAGTAAGCACGCGTTTTATTTATAATTATACAAACATGATTTCATATTATTTGTTCGATATTTTGTAACAAAAGACGACCTGGGGTAGTATTCCAGAAACATCTTAAGTGAAATCTTATCCTCAGCCTTAAAATCGTCATTTTTCTTCAGCATTTTATTCCATGTATTCGTGAAATTCTGCTAAATGTTTCCTAATTATCAACGTATTGTGAACTACTATTGATTTAACTGTAATTGGATTCATTAATTTATATGTAGTTTGAAAAATAAATTCCTTACAAAAATTAGATTAAGTGAAAATATTTTAAGATAAACTTAAGATGTTTCTGGAATATAGCCCCTAGTTAAGTCAACATCGCAAACGGTAATCTGCGACTACCGATTTGATATGATAATCTTATCACGTAAAAATCAACAAAGGTGATCAGAAGGTGAGATTCCATTGTTCGTCCGCAGATTCCAATGCGAAGCATATTTAAGAGCTGAAATGAGCATTTCAAAGGTGTTCAGATTAAATAAAGTGTGAACACCACAATGCATTATGAGATTGTTGATATTGTTGACAAAAATATATAAAACAATGCTCGGAACAACAGAAGCCCAGAGTGGATATCGAACTCACGACGGCGGAGTCGTAAAGTCAAAAGACAATTGACCGATATCTAACCATCTACATGAGCAAACTTTGGTTATACAAAATGCTTAAATTATGATGTCAAAATGTCATTTTCTCATCAAATGCACCCTATTTTACCTGCACCTAATGAAAATGTCAGATTGTGTACTGATGTTGCAATCCTTGAGGCCATTTTTTTTAGACATAGTTCCTTAAATCATATTGCATGTCTTGGTAGAAAGCTTAACTATTAATAATGTGACTCAAATGAAACTCCAGATAACGAGGCATGCTCAATATAGCGCAATAAAATAAGGGCGTTGAAAACACATCAACAAATCGCTTCCATATTTTCGGGTTATTTTTTGGATGTTATGCTTAACTCCAAATTTATGTTTAATATTTGCCAGAAATGTTAATCTTTTTATATCATGGAATAAGGCATCATTCAAATGGAAACGATATGTCGACACGTAATGCAAGCATCCAATAGAAGTGTCACGTGTATGCACAAATACCATAACGCTGGCTTTTAATAAATATGGCTTTTTGTGCAAGTTAAACGTGTTTGTATTCATAATGTATTGTATGAGGCGTGTTGTGGGTAAACCTGGCTTAATGCATGTGCGTAAATGACGACACTTTCCGACTACATTGGATTAATATCTAGAAGAGACTTCCTCGAAACAGAAAATACCATAAAAGTGGAAAGTGTCGTCCCGGATCAGCCTGTGCGGACTGCACAGGCTGATCCTGGACAACACTTTACGCACATGCATTAAGCCCGGTTCTCCCACAACAGGCCTTTTAGAAAAACAAGGTTAAATTTTCAATATAAATAATGGACCATTAAGCCGGAATTTTCGTCCAAATACTAAGGACATAATAATAAAACTGCTCACAGCGGACTTCTCTTTCATGGGGGCAAAGCAGCAAATGAGGGGATAACACTGTAAGGAGTTTGACTTAGAAGACTAAAGTTCTAAGCCTACTGCGGATACACACCACTCTGTTATGCGATGTAATTAGTAAGAGAAAAAAGAACGTGGGTGGCGGCAGTATATCTGACCCACATATGGTTGTGAAATCTCCATTGTTACATTGTGTACTTAAGACACAATTATTCATCTTTAGTTTGTATAAAGAAGTAAAAAGTGTTTTATGAATAATGTAAATGAAAATGCGCTGGATAATGATTATGAGGATCAATTGTGCGATGACGATGTAGAACATCTACATCTATGGCTCCGGAAGTAAAAATTAAAATCTTAATAGCTCAAGAACAAGCCAAATTAATGTAGACGTATTAAGGCGTAAAAAGACGAGAAAGGAACAGTTCCTTGCTTAGCCATTTCTGTTCTCAAACTCAATGACCTAAATAAGCAGGACACTTTATGTACATGTAAATACAAGATTCTAAGAATAGGAATAACCCTCTGAAAGATATGACGTCACTAAACCAGCATGGAAAGAAGCTTTAGTTATGGCCACTATTGCGCATTGTTTGGCGGTCACAGTACGAAGTTCATGTAACTTGCAGACGGAAGTTTTTAGTACTAACGAATAAAGTTTTAAGATCTCACGATATCTCTTCTTAGCGTGGACGATGCAGTTTTGGCCATGCGACTCACAACCTTCATGGCACAATACATAGAGAATAAGAAGCTACTGCCTGGTCTTGTATCAAGTGATGCTTAGCATATTATACCGGCAAGGCTTAGAATAATATAACGGCGAGGATTGCTTGTTTAAGTTAATTCAGCTTGGAATGCTCGTTTACAAGGTATGGTATTGTTATGAGGGTCCCTATGAGCAAAATGTTGCGTTTATTTTTTTTTAAAGTTGTCGCTTTTATATTTACTTTTTTTTAAGGATCGCAATCAGTATATTGTAACCTAAAGAAACCCAGGAACAAGCACTAAAAGCACATTTTTGTAATAAAAATCACCATGTCATTGTGTGGTTGTATTGGGTTTATTCCGTTTCATGGAAAAAATTGCGATTAATATCATAATTTAAATTTGTGTTTGAAGTCTACGATTTTTATAGCGAAAACTGTTCTTTCGGGTTAAAAAACGAAAAACAAAAAAATACGGACACTCGCTTTTTGCATCGCACAGCTCACCAAATAATGTTTTAAACGACAAATGATCACGTTTAAAAAAAATAATATTTATGTCTATTGTATAAAAGCATGTATACATGTGTTGGTAATTGGACTGATTTATAAGAATAAGGTACTTACTTTGGCTCAGGCTCCACATATAATCAAAGCACTGAAAATGCAAGCCATATGGGTTATCAAGCGTCATTTTCCATATCGTTTTGAAGCATTTGTACTTTGTGGATCGGCCTGAAATTTTGCATGCATAGTAGAACTAGGTTAATTATCATGTAGAATAGTTTTTTTCGTAATATCAAAATGTTGAGTTTTCTCCTAGACATACGATTATAGTCCCATGGGACTTATATAAACAAAGTAAAACCCCAGCTGCATCAGTGGGAAATAACTCGTATTACCAGCACAAGGTCCTTTATTTTGGGGTTGTGACCAATTGCTAAAACAATACAACACACTACAAAACAAACACAAAACACAAATATGAATATTAATGGGGTCACCGCCTTGAAATGGTCATTGCAAAGCATTAGGGATTTAAACCGTTTTCATGGGAGCCAAACCTCACACTTAGCCCAAGATTATTTACTTAAAAGGCAAATACACACACAGTACAACATGGACAACATAAAACAATTAAAATACACATCAAACTGGAATAACACTGCTGTCACCGCCTTGAAACAGTTTATTAAAAAACGGATTTAATCCAGTTTTCGGGCGTTCAAACCCCACTTGGCTCAGCATTATTCATAATGCATGTAAATGTAAACAAAGATTAACCTCATAACATCGCAATTCAAATTAAACAATAATAAAAAGAGAATAATAAATCAATTTAATTAGCATTTAATTAAGACCTATCATGTAAACCTGCTTAAAATCTGCCATTCAAAAGCACATGATGTCTGCATAATTGTTACTTACTTCCAACGCGTTCTTAACCACTTCAGCACTTTAATAATAAATATATAGTTTAAACAATTTGAATTTGTCTGCCTGTCTGCCCGAAAGCCCGCCCGTCCGAAGCCCAACGGTCCGCCTGAGCGCCCTACCACCCGACCGCCTGTCCACCCCCTGTACGTCGGTAAACCGATTTGCAGATGATAAATCTAATTTCAGAGAAAACATATCGTCCGCAATAGACAGGTAGGTACATATTTTGATTTTTTCGTCGATTTTAGTCAGTATGTATACAAAATTATTGTACACATGTATAAAGAAATGTCCAACTCCATTATGTATTAAGTGATTATGTGCCAAGAAATGTACGTTTTTCTAAGAAAAAATATATATTAAGTTTTCTGGGGGAAATACAAATATTCAAAAAATGTTCGTATTTATTTAATTTTTGGCATCTAAATCGACAAATTGGTGAATTAAACCGTTACAGAGTAATGATATAATCTATCTAGAAGGGCATTCAAACGTTTATTAGTTGATACCATAGTGGTTTCTGGGTTAAAATCAATTATATCTTGGAATGGTTTGCTCATTTATGGATAAAGCCGAACTGTTTGAAGAAAATGTGTAAATAAAGTCCAAACTTAAACTGATAAAGCTCAAACTGCGCGATAAAATGATTATTTTTTGCAAGGAAGGGTTGTTTTGTGCTATTTTTCATTACATATATTATTTTCTTACATATACATATTTTATTAAATGTAATAGAATAAAAATATGGTCTATTAAAAAATTGTACATTGTAGCATATAAAAACGAATAAGGCCAACATGGCCCATGATCGTCATGAATAACAAAATTATACAAATAGGACCAAATAATATTATCATGCTTAAAGAAAAATATATTATATATGGATAATATTATCATGCTTAAAGAAAAATATATTATATATGGATAATATTATCATGCTTAAAGAAAAATACATTATATATATATTATATAAAATAATATATAATATTATTTGTTCCTATTTGTATATAATCTGCGCGTACTATATAAAAGTATATAACTATTTGTATTTAAGTAATACACAAAAGTAATCTGTACTGCATTATCATGCTTTACAAACATAATCTGGGTCATGTGGGGTCAAAAACTATGTCACTAGATCACATTGAAGAAAAAACGTGTTAACACTCTAGAAATCTTCATGAAACTTGGTCAGAACATTTGTCTTCATGATATCTTAGTAATACATAAAAGTAATCTGTAATGTATTATCATGCTTTACACAAATAAATATTATTTAGTTATACATAACAGCGATCTGTACTGTATTCTCATGTTTTACCAAAATAATTTATATTTAAGTAATGCGTGAAAGCTATCGGTACTGTATTTTCATGCTTTGCCAAAATTATGTCTAAGTTAAGCGTTAAAGTAATATGCACATTATTCATAAAAGTGATCCGTACTGCATGTAACTTAATAAAATAGCATTAATTATCATGTTCTGACAGTATTTGTCATTTCAAAAGCTCTACATGCATAAACAGCTAGTAACTTAATAGTATTTGGATTCTATGAGGAAAATAACTCTGTTGCTTTTAACATGCTAGGGTGTCGTCTGTAAATCACTGATATATGTATTGTATTTTTGTCTTGTTTGTGAGTAGATGTTACATTCAAAAATAAAATGATATTCATCTTCGAGAACAGGGCAAACTTGGCAAACACTATATTACTAATATCGGTATTATTCCACCTTCCTTTCTCGATATTAACCCATTTAAGGTAAAATTGAAGTTCAAAACAGAAGATATTTCTATAAAATAATGCCATTGAATAGCCATTTATGCGTCCTTCTACACCTTCGACAAAAGTGTCAGTAATAAACCATTGAGATTACTAACACCTTGTGCCAAGCAGACATGATAGAATCCCAATGAACTTAGAATACATTTCACTTGACTTGCCCAGTTGGTTTTTAGGGGATTACTTTCAATATCGTCTAGTATAATTTTCTATATCATTTTAATGAATTTATGTTCTGGATCACGTATCACCTTAAACCAGTATTTTATCATATTCATTTTACTCATAGTTAAAAAGTCAAGTATCCCTGTCTCCGATAATATAAAGTCATTATGTGTGCTGATTTTGACACCTATTTGTCCTTCACCATTTAATAACATATTTTTAATTAAAATAAGCAATTTTATTGTTGTTTTATTGACATTACAAAGGCATTTGATTACATTGTAACGGATATCTTTGGTACAGAATATAAAGACTCGGTATTCGAGGACGACGTTTTACGGTTATAAAAGCAATGTATACTCATGTGTTCAAAAAAGTAAGACATCATAATGATATCGGAACTGCATGTGAGAGTCATTTAGGTCAACCAATTTACCTATGACACTTAAAATAGTTATCAGTCTTAAATTAGTTGGGTCATTTAAATCTCTTTTCTTATGTATAGGTACAATAAGACATTCGGTCCATTTATCTGGAAAATATCCAAGACATAATATTTTGTTAAACAATTTAATCAAATTCGGAGGAAGTTCATCTCTGTGGTCAACACTATTAAAATCTCGCTCAAAATGGTTTAAATGCAAACAATTATTGCATTTACATAAAGCACTCTTGTACAAGTTTGGTTATTATCCATTCAGTTTTAAAAAATAGTTTGGACTTGATCACCTAAAAGTTAGGGCTTTATCAATTTTACATTATATTGTCCCACGAAAATAACAATATAACGCGTGTTTGGTGCATTTAAACAACGCATGAAGCAGATATACAAAGAAGAATGGCTGATACGAAAGGTCGTACATTAATATTTGCAAAATTATTGTGAATCGTTTGTAACAGCGCATTTTACGTACAAAATATCATTGTATCTTGTGCGATATTTTAAATGTTGAAACTTACCTTACAGATATGAGATTTTGTAAATAAATTATGGTAATAAGTAATTTGTCCGACATGTTTTCTCTGAAATTTGATTTATCATCTGCAAATTGGTTTACCGACGTACAGGGGGTGCTGTCTGTCTGTCAGTCTGTATCTCTAATATTTGAATAGGATATATTTGTATAAGAACATACATTATATTACTCAATGCATGCTTCGTTGGCTTATGTGTTTTATCATGTCATAAACAAGTACTGTTTTGCTGTAAAGTTACCATGTTAATCATTACCCAAATCTGGTCCATAGCGAACCGTTGTTGCACACTGGAGTCAAACGCAATTTATCATCCATACTCAAGTGCGTGATCATACAATGCATGATGTAACTGTCCTTTGTTTAATGTTCTTGTGACGAGACTAACTACATAAGCACAAAGGAGCAATATAATCACAGCCTCATGATAATGCTAGTTTACTATTGTATCAACTCCATCATGAACATTATTGTATTTATACTTGTGCGTGTCTATTGTTGTAGCGCTTTACAATGCGCTCAGGGGCCGTATCCACAATGCTCCTTAGGAAAATCCTTACTTGAGGGAAATATTCCAATTCAATTTTCCTTGTGAAAATCAATATTTTTACTTGAAATATGATAAAATAACAAACATCTGTTGATTCTTTACCAGAGTAAAACCATTTAAGACAAAATAAACTTTAAATGAACCGGCCACATACTTTTTTTATTTTAGGAAATTTACTTAAGTTTTCACTAAGGAGCTTTGTGGATATGGGCCCAGGTCTTTAGTCTATAAAAAAAATCGATTACAAGGTTTGAATAAATTGTACAGCAGTAAACGTGTAATACTGGTAGTGGTTTCAATGTTTTTAGATATGGTGAGAATCGGTAAAGGATTGGCAGACCACGTGTTTGTAGAAAGAAGCGTTCGTAGCCAGCGTTAAGAAAAGTAATGTTTTTTTATTGGTTAAGGCTTTATTCATTTGCACTTAAATTAGATGCTAAACTAAAATTCATGTTTACAGTTGTTTGCATTCCGACAGTAGCTTATATTTCCGAATACTGTATAGCGCAATATTTATGTGGTGATAAATTTACCAATTAATTATTACCTACTTTTGTTATGATAATATTGCCGATAAAAGGTGTGATACTGGTGTAGCAGTTTTGTTTATGTCCCGGTTAGAGAGTTTCACACCTTCTTTTAAAGTCGCTATATTCTTAGTATTACTTGTTCTTATCTACACTGTAGGAGGTTTTTTATCATAAAAATTGTAGTCTGCCATAGTTTTGACAAAATGTTTAGACCGTGCATGATACGGGGGTTGCTAAGTATTATTTTCTCATTCATATTTTGTGTTTCACAAATTCTAATACTGTTCAATGTAAGTATTGAGGCACTATATTAAATAGCTATTATTTTGATTGTTAAATTAAGAATGTATCATATGCAGTTTTATTATTGGCGGAGATTATAATTGGCGCTGTCGTAGCTGACCTCCAATTAAGCCACAATTAAACACCCGCCCAGAATAGTACATATACAGTATATACAAATGTTGTTGTTTTTTTTAAATAACAAATGTGTCCGTTTCTACCAATTACTCTCCTGAAACCAAAACGGCACGGTACTGTACAATACCGATTGATAATTAATATTTTTACATTGTGTCACAGTGAATCAAGCATGGTAAATTCGTATAAATTAAAACAGTTTTAAAAATAAATGTAAGTAAATCCCATTGGCTTGATATTGTTATAAAGGGTTAAAGCTGCACATCGACCGTATTTCGCATAAGTATGGCCACATATTATAAATAAATAAATCAACTATATAATTTCATTAAAAGGACATATTCACAGATTGGAAAACTGGCATTTTCCAAAATATGTGACACCGATTACAAAAAGGGAAAGACATTATATATAAAGGATTCTAACATGATACTGCTAATTTTTCTATAGAAAAAGATCAAAATTATCGTTGTTAAACAACTCAATAAACCACGCAAAAAGTAGTTCCAATTGTGAGCGGAGCATGGTAAAATCTAATTATCATCAAAATTGCAAAACTATTTTTTAAATCATGTTAGAATCAAAATAATTTTCGCATTATCGTTGTTTCTCGGCAAATAAACAACTCTTTGTCTTTCTGATGCGCGCATATTAAACCACTTGAGCTAACGCCTTCGTGGTTTAATTCCTACGCATCATAACTCCAAATCATTGTTTATTAGCCGATAAACAACGATATATCGAAAATTATTTCTTATATAATGTGACAGTCCTTGGTCCAGGGTCGCCTTTTTGAAATTGTGTATTTATTGTGCATATATAATAATGCACACTGTTTTCGGCATACCAAAATTATATCAGTGCTTTGTATTAACTTTATATAAAGGAACATATTACTTTTAACTCTATTTGCGTATTTATATACATTTTGTTTATAATGATATTGCAAGGAAATGTCTCTTTAAATGAATAAACAGTATTTGCCAAACGTCAGTATAATTGACACTGAATTATAATTGCTTTTCCCTTTGCAACAAAGTTGAATGTTTGTACTTTAATATCGACCTTTCATCCATAACCATTGTTATCAAATGATAGCGTTTTACTTAACATACTCGTTCATGCAAATGATAGTTCTCTATTTGCATCCTGTTACAAAACAATGTACAATACATTGTTTGTTACAGTCTGAAATTTAAATGACTAAACAAAATAACGTTATTTACAAACATGTTTTTGTAATTCTCTATTTGATCCGTTGAAAACTATTGACACGTGTGTTTGTAGTTCGAAACTCAATCAGGGTATAAATATGGAATTTGGTTTTGCTGCATTTTCTTCAAAATTATAATATATATATTATTCATCATATTTTCGTGTTCTCAATAAACAAGTTATTGAGCAAAGCAATAATGCATATGAAAAAAGCAAACATAATATCACAGATAATAATGTCGATGTTACTCCTGCTCGTGCCAGTGCATTTTTTAGGAAAGAACTATTCTGGTTCCTAAACCATTCGGATGTGCTATAGATAATTTCTTTTGCTTTGGACCCTTGTGTCTTTGGACCCTTGTGTATTTGGACCCTTGTGTCTTTCTAGTGTCTGTCATGTTTGCTTTCAAAGCAAACACTGAAATAAAATATGTGGATTAATGTAATCATTAAAAAGCAAACATCACTTTCACGATATTTGCCTGCATAGTAGTGTCAGTTTCGTTTAAAAAACATTATGATGCATAAAGCGTACCCCGAGATTCGAACCCTAGTCGATAGGTTGATAGGTAGATACGCATACCACTACACCATCGCTACTTGCCTAAAGCTAACGGTAACTAACACCATATTCAGTCGTATAAATGAAGCTAAAGTCAGTTATACGAACATCTACGATTTACATGAACAGACGTTGAAATATAATTTTGACTTTGTATTCAGGTCATGAATATTCTTGCATAAAGGTTAGGATCAGGGCAATGTTTTCGCACAATACCTATGGGTTAATTTTGCTTTATTATACATAAACGGTATGTCAATAAACATACTTGTCAAATATAGCTTTCAAGTTTATTTAATATGGATTAAGCGACACTTGCGGTGTCGCGCATACAATAACGGTTTGTGAGGTAACATGACTTAAATAGAGTAATGCCGACACTTTAAGGCGTGCAACCGATTGTGTCTTACAGTGTCGTGAAGGACCGCAATGGAAATAAGTGTTTCCTTTAACTCTTTTTTTGTGTTATCCTCAACATATAATGTTGAATTGCATAGGCATTTTAATCCGTACAACCTTTTATTGGTTTGCATGCGTGTTGTGATGTTTTATGCCATGTGATTATGCATTTTATGTTGAAATAAATCTATCTATAATCCATCTATCTACTATTCTGGTACCCGATCTTTACTTAGTTCGTGGTATAGGTCTTGCATCACCCAAATCTCCTATGGCAACACCGCTTAAATGAAGAAGGCTGAGGTACGTTACTTTCTATAGGCAATTTTAAACGATCTTAAAAATTAAGTACTTCCTTCCCTGTCGTTGTAATATCTTTATATGCATGATTGCCATTGCAGTATAAATGGTAGCTTCATTAAAAAACTCACCCAAATTAACTTGGTGTCTATTTCGGATATTCGGATAAGTGTTCAGAAACTAATTCATTGTAAGCAGTAATGCGTACTGGTAGTTAATTTGATTTCTAATAATGCTCAAAAGACCAATCACGTTACTGTATATTAAGTTTGTGTTAAAGTAAAAAGTATTACAGCAAAAGTAAATGTGTATTGCATCACCATTTTAGATTTATTACATTTGGAAATACATTAACCATGTAGATTATTTAGTAGCCAGGCCCGGCTAGCTCAGTTGGAAGAGCGCTGGACTGTCAATCCGGGGATCGTGAGTTCGACCCCAGCCCGGCCACATAACTTGTACGGGGATTGGTCATGAAATAATTCCTTCGGCCATTCTCACCCTACCTCTAATTTAAGTAGGGCAGTTGTCAGTTACTGGCATAGGTATGCGCACTTAGTGCTGGTTGATTGATTGATTGATTCCTTTATTTCCTCCATATTTAAAGAGTTGAACATATGTACACAGTAAATTAACAAATTAATACAGCATGCAAATATAAATAATGCAATTTGTGTGATCACAATAAGAGTTCACACTACGTACATTCCAATAAAGAAAAATAAATCTAAGATGTTTTATCATATACAACGAATATGTTCAAAAGAATATCACATTTCCAGGTTAGCAGTTTAAAATATAACAATGCAAGTTATAGCAAACATCTCATAATAACAACACAATGTATCCTGCTATATATTAGCATTACCTACATAATATAAATTTGACTTGGTTACAAAAACAAGACAAATTAAGTAGGAAGCTTATGCATAATATTTTATAAGGGTTTAGTCTCATAGTGTTAAGCCTTAAACGAAATCGAAATTTAAGACTAAGTTACGAGCTATCACTCTTTAAAACCAGATCAAGCATTAACCCATCGTAGCATTTTAACAAGAGCAATTGTTAATGTATGGTTGATAAAGCAGCCGTCGCTGTGCTCTGTACACAACACGGACAGTTCTGAGCACTGGTCGTTTACTGACATGGACATAATTGCCCTAAATTTGTCATGGCCACATTGTTCAATAATTGCATCCCACATTTTCAAACGGTTATAATCTTTCTTGTGGCAAAACATAATTGAATGCACGGTTAAATCGTCCGTCAATAACTGACAAGATACACATGTTTGTATAAAGGGTTTAGATACAAATAGCCCAATATTGAGCAGCAGTACTTTGCACACATGTAGTAATTTTGGTTTTCGTTTGGCAATCTCCCAAAGAGGTGAGCAGCAACGTTCACGTATCACATTTCGGTATGCATAATTCACAAATTCACAGTTTTCAAAAGTTCTGTGATTAGTAGGGATTATCACATCATAGTATAATATTTTCTTCCAGATATATTTAGAAGGAAATGTACCGGATTCAACGTATTGTGTCAAGTGTTCAACAAGATTATATTTTTGCAACAGTCGATACATTTCTGGCACAAATCCAATAGTTTGTTTATCAAAATTTAAAAATCGAACGAGTCGTTGATTAAAGATTTCTTTTGCTATATACTGACATGGTAATCGGCACAACTGTCCCATGAACTGCAGCTTCTTATAGTCAATCATAGTTTCAATGGGAGTTATGTCGAGTGTTGATAGCACGTAATCGGTATGTATATTTCTCTGGTATCCTTGCATGTGCTTAATACAGAACCAATGCGCAATTTCTAGTTTAGTAATGTCTTTTTTCGAGTAATTTATCCACAGTTCACAGCCGTATAATGCCTTGGGTATAACGGCTGACAGATAAACTGTTTTAAGAGTCATCGCACTTATATTATCGGGGCAAACACCTTTGTTACACACATTTAAGTATGTCCCTCTTAATTTGTTACAAGCGTTATCAATAGATTCTTTTACAGACAGTGTTCCATTACTGATTATACCCAAATGAGTATATTGAACAGTATTAGAAATTCTCTCTTCTCCCAAATAACACGACACCTGCTGAGTTGGTGAATTAAATAACATAATAGCACATTTATTCACATTATATACAAATCTCCATCGCCTTGAGTATTCATTGCATAGTTGTATCATACTGTCCAGGCCATTCTTCGAATAGGAGACAAGTACCATGTCGTCAGCCACCGTAAGCGAGCACATATTAATGTCATATATACAAAAGCCGCTCCCACTTCGCGTTAACTGGTTGATTAAGCCGTCGATGAAAACTAAATAGAGAAGCGGCGAGCTTTTACCTCCTTGCCTGGTTCCCTGGTATATCGGAAATTCCTCGGAATAAAGTCCGCTGTATTTTACTCGACTCGACTCGTTACTGTATATGTTGCGTATGGCTAACAAGGTGTTTCCTTCTATTGTTGGTCTTGATTCACGATCGCCTAAGGTCAGTTCTATAAGTTTGTACATCAGACCGTCATGCCAGACCCGGTCAAAGGCCTGTCGAGCATCCAGGAAACACAGGTACACGATTGAAGAGAGGTCCTTTGCAGAATAGAGGGATTCTCGCAGTACAAAGCTTGTTATCAGGCACCCTAGCTGTTTTTGAAATCCGCACTGAAGCCTATTCAGTTTCGCAGTAATATTGTCTTTACATCGCTCCATTAAGACACATTCGTACACTTTAAGGATAGATGATGATAATGTAATAGCCCTGTAGTTGTTGGGGTCATCTTTTCGTTTGTTGCCACCTTTGTGTAACGTTATAATCTCCCCCTTTTTCATGTGGTCGGGAACATAGCCTCCCCTTAGCATTGCGGTGTACATAACCGATAAAGGTTGGGCAATAGTTTAATTTAAGTAGGGCAGTTGTCAGTTACTGGCATAGGTATGCGCACTTAGTGCTGGTAAACCGCTTAGATCTGCTAAGCTTGCCCTGAAAAAGCGTGAGTCGGTTAACTGACCGCATTGATATGACTGAAATACTGTTAAAAACGGCGAAAAATCGAAACAAACAGATCTAGTTAGTACTAGTTGAAGCTAGCAGAACTTACTGTATAATTCTTGTGTTTGTATTTATTTCAGGTTGCTGATTCATTAATAAATTGCTGGATTCATTTTGTGTGCATGGCTGGCCAACTGTACTGGCAATTCAAAGAATCTTGAAATAGACTGTTATATATTTAAAAAAAAAAAAAAAAATACGTTCTTCTGCACAAGTGTTTTTTTTATGTTTCGTTGTTACCAGTATTAATTACCAAATCATATACACCTTTGGTATTATGATTAAGAAGGCGGAAAAGTAAATATGCCTTGCAGAGAAAGGAAATTGCAATAAAATTATACAACTAATGAAAATGCATTTAAACTTACAGCTGAAACACTGTACATGTCACTTTTATTTCAGTGATATGACTGGAAATATTGACAAAATCATTTTACGTATAAGACTTATGCCAGCTTATTAGTAATATTATTTGGGCATACATATAATTAACACATTTTAATTACACTGTTTAAACCTTTATTTGATTTATAATTTCAAATCAAACAAATAATAACACAGTTAATCACACATAGATTCTTATGTCTTTTCTAAACAAAAACATCTACATATATATTTTCTGGTTAATAATGACACAATGATAATGTACATAAGTGCAATATATGTTCTTAATTGGAATACAATTGTCAATTTATTGCATACAATATATTTTAATGAATAAATTTATACACTTGAAGTATTATTTTTATATATTTGCAAATCAACCATTTCTACTGTAAACAAATAATGGACATATTCCTAAAGTAAAATATCTACATTAAAATATTCACAGAAATAATTTGATGCAGTGTAGGCTCAGGCAAAGCACACCATCAAACAAATCAGTACAACATAATTGAACATCTTTAAATTTAATTGCTCAATGTTCTCTAAAGCTACAGATAAAAGTACTTAAATTATCATTTTAAACATATAATAAGTTTACTTGCACCTTTCAAAAGGACAACACATGCTTGGGGTATGTTGCAAAGTTTGTAAGATGTCCTCATTATTGCTTTGTTTGATACACACTGTTAATATTCACATTTTAAAACTTACTCATATAAAATTCTGATTGTAGAAAGTTGTTTTTCACATTTGACATTTTATAATCTGATGATAAATCCACTCAATACAATAGTATTAATCACACAGATGAACAGCGAAATTTCTGTTTATGAACCTTGTTAATAGTTTCTTGTCTTGTGATGTTGGCAGAGAACAGTATCACACATGTTGTGGCTTTTTTCTGTTCTTTCTATCTTCTTACTGTTGTACTGATGCCTCGCTGAGTGGAAACTGCTCGCTGAAAAAATATAACAGTTTAAATATTATTAATATCAATAAATTAATATTTATTTATTTATGTTTAGTTTGTTTGACCAATTCATATTATTGTTAATAAGGATAATGGTCTTTATTAACATAAGATTAAAACGTATTATTTGGTGTTAGTTATTTAAAATAATAACGTTAGAACAGTGTATTTTTAGATCTATAAATGAGCATTACTAAATTTCTGGTGTATTTTATTCAATAGTAAACAACACGTCCGAATATCCGTAATATATGTATGGATGCTCAGACATGTTATTCAGTATATTTAATATTTATACATTCAACGAGATTTAAATCACTAAAAGATCGCCATGTACAAAAATGAAATATAATGTTTGGTTACAACGACATGCAAAACGAACGCAAACAATTTAAAAAAAACTGTGTTTTTTATGTATGACATACCGTTAGTCCGCCATATTGTATTGTCCATGAGTAATCGGCCATGGATTGGTTGACGTCAGACTATCTATCTACTCGCTAAGAAAAAAAATAACGTAATGTGGAACCGTTTTGACTTGATATTTTGGCTAACGAATGGGAAAATCGTTGTCGACCAATGTCATTACTATAACGGCTTATGTTGTCACTGCCAGGCGAGTAATATCGACACGTTTCGGATAATATCGACACCCACTATCATCTCAAATATACAAGCACATATACACCATACTTGCCTTTGTTGTCGCTTAGAAGTTATTTAGAGTTTATCTAATGTAGGTTTATATCAGACTTACCTCTCAACTGATGTGTACATTCGTCGGTACATTACTCTACTGTTCATGTAAGCGAGTGCATTGAAACAAAGCCATTAATATACATACATCTGAAGCCGTCATTGTAATAATAATACTTTGGCGACGATGCTAATAGCTACGTATGATTTCGGTACAATATGGGTATATTGGCATGTATGTCTGGGTAGACTTGTAGCGAAAAAAAAGCACCAACAGTTGGACGAGTCGTTTAGCGAGTTCACTATGTGTATTTTCAACTTTGTACGACTTTATATAAATACACACATTTGCAGCCATGTATTTTAGATTTAGCACACTTATACTTACAATCCGCATACAATGGTACAATCAACAGTAGCACTATTCGCCCTTCTTGGGCACGGGCCTAACTTGGGCTGGCCTAACTTGGGCAGGCCTAAGTTGGGCACGGGCCTAACTTGGGCAGGCCTAACTTGGGCACGGGCGGCCATTTTGGATGAGGTCATGACGAATGGTGAATGACAGAGTTCTGCCAACCATGAGGGATGAGGGTTGAATCTATTTTGAGAAAACTTGTTGGAACTTAATTTGTATGGCTGTGATTCAGAGCTAAGCTATTAAATTGGAAATACCGTATTTTATTACTATTTTTATCTACGGGATACCAGATTCACTACGTATCCACTGAATCCAACTTCAACTGACTAACTGAGCATGCGCAATAAACATTATTGAAAAATAAATATAGGGCGCCTCGTCACTTGGAGGAGTTAACGGAGGATTGAAAAGGCATACGGAGGAGGGAGAGGAGGGACGTTTTGAGTGCATCCGAGTGTTAGAGGTGATAGCTAAACACTTTGAATACGAACTCGTGTACAGGTCTAGTACATTCGCAATAATAGGCAAGGTTATATATTACTATACTTGATGCGCAATCAGACCGTTTTCTATCTTTAACTGTTACATGACATTGAATAAAAAGCCACTGACTCCAGTTTCAAACTGACAAGCTTAGCATTCGCATTAAATATTATTGAAAATTAAATATACGCGCGTCCTCGCTTTAGTGAGTTAAGGGAAGACTGAAAAGGCACACAGAGGAGGTTGGGCAGGATCGTTTTGAGTTCATGTGTTAGAGGAGCGAGCTATGATCGTTTCAAGTACACATTTAAAGAAGGGGTGCAGAATAGTAAGCAAAACCGATGAAATTGGCGAAGACGTCGCCCGGGGGAGAACGTTTCGGAACATGCGTTCTCTTTACAGAAAAGTCGTTGCGCAGGAGTTGTTAAAGAAGGTGGAATGGATGAATGCCCTAAGGAAAGATACCAAATACAGGGCTATTAAGAAAACGAAAGAGGATTTAAAGCTGTTAGACGACTACAATAGTGAGGAAGCATGGAAGTACGCCGTAAGCAAAAGGAAATATTAGGTGAATAACATTCTGAAACAATACAATTCACCGACAGCGACGATTCGCGATATACAAGAAGGAGGCGGAAGCGGAGAAGGAGAAGGGCGTATTCGGGGAGGTGATGCCGTGCGGGCAGTGCATCGATGGGTTTTTAAACGAGATAGAACGAATGAAAAACGCTCCGAAAAAAAGCATTTTCGGCCAACGTCCGTAGACCACCTTATGACAGTGGCATGTTCTAGTATATGTACTCAATACAACAGTTTAAAAGCATTTAGTTGTTGTAAACCGAATTCTTTTTGAAATGCTAATAACGGTGTACATACATGAAACCATTCTTAACGTGTGCGTGCAACTCGTACTAGTAACATTCATCGAACTTTAATAAAGTCGTTGAAAATAATACTGAATGCAAAACAATATTTGCAAAAAAAAAACAACACCACGATATTCCTATAATGCTTGCGAACCTGTGGTGTAGACAACAAGGTATCGGTTAAGAACAATAACTGCACAGGTACCTTTAAAGGATTAACGTAAAATGTGTTTACAGCTTGAACAATTCCATCCGTCAGGTCTATAGTTTCGATGATTTATTGCCACGGTACTTCTAGGGTATAAAGTTACGCTTTATGAATACTCAGTCTCGCGCAGTATCGATCTTCGACGCAGTTAAATTCTATTTTACTTTGAAAAAAAAAGACACCCCTTGAATGCCACAACGCTAACCACTATTGCACGAAGATTTGGTTTTTAAATTCGTGCTGAATATATCTGAACGAACATAAAAATGCGCTTCTGATTTTGTGGCCAATTCGCGTAATACTAGTATTTTTTTTTCATATCTACCACTTCAAATAAAAACGATTTATGCTCTGACTGTTGGGGTATCCATCGGTTTCTTTTTTTTTATTGTATCACGTGTACAATTGCTAAAGTTTAATTGGCCATACGCGAGATAGCTCTTTTCATTCACTGCAAAATCAGTGAATAGAAAGTAATGTACCAAAATATTTCAACGAGATTTACAACAGCGATAACAAGCTCGGTTCACTGTGTTGGTCTTAATATAGTTTCTTATTCAAAATTGAAGAATTAACAAGAGCAAAAATACTTGCAAAACGTTGGATCTTTCGCACAATGGACAAAAACATAACACACTCTACCACAATACGTTATTAACCCGTAATCATAACAGTATTTGAAGTTGATTACAAAACCCGTTTAATTCATTATCTTGTGTCATTATATCATTAAATCGTCATTATCTGCCGTTCACTAATAACTTAATTAACGTTTTCAACCCATAAAAGTAGCTCGCAATTACGTCAACTAGGTCAATCACTTGATGACCTCATCCAAAATGGCCGCCCCTGCCCAAGTTAGGCCAGCCCAAGAAGGGCGAATAGTGCTCCTTCTATACTACTATCAACAAATATACTCTGGAATACAGGTTTTAAATATATGCCACAGGGCTAATTAACTTGAACACGTAAATACACTTTTCTGGTAGATAATTCGTGAATAGGTATTCAATTGTTGACATTTATAAATAGATGAATAATGTTTCGTAATATTGTCTTACTATTTCAGAATTGTTCACAAATCAATCGGACGTAAACGTCCTTACAAATGACGCCGACCCTGTGTTTGTGACGACTGCTTCCTCCAATCACCTGAGAGAGAAGTTAGCGATGTTTAGAAGCTTCAACACATTTGTGAGGATGACAAGGCAAAATACAAGAATGATATTTTATGATCTAGGATTACGAGCAGACGAACAAGAGCAAGTAAGGAAAGCAAATACAGAAACTTCAAATTTACGGAAAAAATACAATAACACCAATAAAACCGGTGTTCGGCCAACGGTTAAACAATAATGTTTCTTACCCCAGGTAATTAGTATACTTCTGTTTTCGTTCACTGTTCTTTTCGGCTACAACCTTAATCGGTTGAACTATTTTTATTTCCTTTGTGTTCGGTTACTTTCTGAAAATTTCTTAAAATGCGACCTAGGTGTATTATTCTCACACAGAATATCGTTGGCTAATATTTACGAAAATACTATAATTGTAAAACAACATTTTTCGATTATGACAATACAATTCGTAGTTTTTTTCGATTTTTTATTAAACGTACACTACTGAAATTATGTGCAGATGTTCTTTAAATCTGTATATCAAAGTACTTGTAACAGCGTTGTCCGAATACGTTTGGAGTTTGATTGGTTGTTTGCACGCAGGCCTTGTTGATTTCTTCACAACTGTCATTTAGTTTAACTATCTGAGCATGTGAAGCCGAAGATATATCACAATTCACACTATATAAATATCGTATGGCAGTGCGTGAGACATTGATATTGTCAACCCGAGGGCAAAATGTCACCCGAGGTGAATGCCGAGTGGTGACATTCTGTTTCGAGGGTTGACGATATCTATGTCACACACGCTGCCATTTAATAGTTATTTTATTATACCGAACAAAATTGAGTAAATAAGGTAAACACATGTTGGATTCAGCCAATCAATATTAAAAATGTATAAATCTTTCATCTTCAGAAATACTTGCAAACTATTTTTCTGACAGTTAACTTTGAAGAGAATCAATTGTTAAACACATTGAATAGTGACGTCACGACTACATGACGTCACGATAAGGGAGGCAATTTTTTCAAGATGTGGCTAAAAAAAACCTGACGCAGTTACTTGCCCTTATTTGATATTCCAAATGGTAGCGCGTTCACATGACCTGACAGTCACTCGCTTGGTCACGTGTCAAAAAGGTTTAACATGTTTTGACAGTCAAAAAATATTTTTCTTGTGTAATGGAAATTTATCATTTATCATGGCCAATACGAGAGGGTATTTAAATGACACTGCAAATGCAGCTGTTGTATAGATTAAGGCAACATTAACTGTCTTAATGTTGCACAATAATAATCTGAAAATGAGTAATGCACACTGTTATAATGAATGAAGGCATGAATGTATATGAGTTTAATGTGAATTTTTCAACCTGAAATTAAAGGGGCATGTAGACGGTGTTACCAGTAAATATAGACACATATTAAAATAAGACAATACTCCAAGTTTTCTCGAAAATATTTTGCTAGTAGCAATACTTTATTGATGAAATCGTAAGGAGAAATATATACAAAGCCAAAAACAAGCTCGACGATTGGATCTTATCTTTACTTCTGGTGATGGTTCGGTTGCCAGACGAACTCTTCCGAAGATGTTTACATATTCTGACGAACAGCCTTGCACATTCAGAAAGTTACCCGAAGTCCAGACCGGATTTTATCAAATACGTTCAACACCGTTTGTCGTAGACAACGTTCTTCTGTTGGACTGCATGATGCCAATAGAAGGACCTCAGAAATATCGTAGATGTTTGCAGCATGGTGACCTGTATGGCGCATGCCATAGGTTTGATCAGTCAATCTGGGCTATATTGTTATACCGCACTTATGGGTACAGTGTAAACGCATGCAGACATATTCTGGTAAATACACTTATCTGAAAAGATTTAACTAATGGTATCTTCATTTCTAATGTGCGTACCCTTATGATTATCATAATTGGTATCAAAAACCTTTTTGGAATGTAGTAGTAGTAGTAGTAGTAGCTGTAGTAGTAGTAGCTGTAGTAGTAGTTCGGTTACAAGGGGTGGTAGTTCGCTGTTCCGATAAGAAAACTGCTGTGCGCGGCATTTCTCTTAGATCGGCAATAAAATGTATGTTCAACAATAACAATGTATAGCAATGCTATGAAATAATCCCCAATATTTGGCTAGCGTGCATCATGGAATTGCCAGTTTGACCACTGCGTTCACAATAGCATGATCGCAACCAAAATTAAATTCAATCCTTCAATATTAACGTATATAACGTACGCCCGACGATCCTAGAATTACTGAACGTGTAAAGTACGTGTTAAAACTTACTGAACTTGTTAAGAGCATAAACGTAGTGTATTCGCCAGCGTTTTGGATTCCAATATTAATACATGGTGTACCGAGGATCTTTTCTGCTAGGTATGAGGTGCAGATGTCTACAATCATAATCACATAGATGCAGGAACCACGAAAGGCTGCAACGATCGGACACAATAGCCATTCACCAACATAAAAATCAGATACAGTTAAAAGAGAAGGATCAGGCGGAAGAGAGGTCAACGTAGAAAGCACTGAGTGAGACAATGGATCCGGCAGCGAAGGGAGTTTGGCACGTACGACCTGTTTTGGTTGAAATACATAATAAAGATTGTGCCTCATTTACTCGGGTTGTGTGTCCCCGATAATCTGACTAAAGTTTACGATATTCCTACTTAATGCTTAGCGTTTTTAGGATATAGTTTTAATCAATAGCGCTGGGTTCTCCTGCAGGGACTCCAGCATGTAATTCTCCTTGGCATCTAGGGAGAATGCGTTTCTTGGCCCGCTGCGTCGTGTCGTTTGGGACTTGAGAAGAGTTTGAGGTCACATATGCCCTCACAGATGCCACAGAAGAGGCCTTGAAGTCGGCACGAGCGCGATATTACTCACCATCGTTTGAATGATGATCATATTAAGAATACGGCAATGGTTTGCGTATAGATGATAAGGATGAAGCTTGCATTGATCGGCTCTTTCCTGTTCTTTTTCCAATCAAACATGCATTTTTTTTTTCAGGCATGCTGATCAATCCGCGTCCACTACACTAATGACATGGGTTTTAGTGACAAGTTATGAATATGATACTCATAGTTTAAACATTGGTTATACATTGTTTCAACTCGTTAGAAATACGCTATGTATACGTCAAAATGAGGCTCCCGATTGACTTATTAACTCGCTTTTAACGTATGCCAGCGTGTTTCATAAAACTGTCATACGTTTACATACGGTGTCTAGAATGTTATAGTGTGACAGGGATTTAGCCATGTATAAAGTTGTAAAATATTATATGTCGTTTACTCGAGTTGCGTCACATACTGCGTGACTTAATGCAAACAAGTAACATGTGTCGTTTTGTTTTGTGATAGAAAGTAAACTCCTCTGGTACCTGGTTACGATTCTAAGACCATACGATGATGAACATAATTCGTAGAAGCAAACATAATTCGTAGAAGCAACTGTTATAGAGAATAATAGGTTACTCAATAGTTTATTTTGCGAGGTTAGACAATCTAAACCACAAGCCTTGGCGCGTGGTTCAGGCTTTCGTGCCGAGCAAATAAACTTATCTTTAATCAACACTTACCTGGTATTCTATTTATCCCATCATTGTCTGTCTTAATTTTGAAAATAAACGAACGAAAATTACTTAATAGCACGATAAACATCAAATGAAGTCACGAAAATGAACAAGATGACGTCATTATACTGCGCGTGTTTGATGCATACAACAGTGTAGAAATACAGCTAAGTGTATCCCACGTTTTTTTTTATTTCATCAATGCAGGCGTGATGATGTGATAAATAGAGAATACTAGGTTAGTGTTGAATACAGTTAAGTTTATTTAGCGAGGCTTAGAAAACCTAAATTGTGAGCCTTGGCGATTGGTTTAGGTTTTCGTGCCGAGGAAATAAAGTTATCTGTATCATTGCCTGTCTTTATTTTGAAAATAACCGAACGAAAATCACTGAATAACAATAAAACATCAAATCAAGTCACGAAAAATAAACAAAATGACGTCATTAATGTGCGTGCTTGCTATATTCAACAAGGTGGAATGCAGCCAAGCGCTGTTATTTCGTCAATGCAGTCGTAATGACGGGATAAAAAAGACTTTTCGTTGCCATCTGGCAAAAAATAAATCATATTTCGACACAATATTTTTACGTAGGTAAATAGCATGTTGTAATTTTGCAGTCGCTTTTGAAACTTCAACATGCATGAAAAAAATTCAAATAACTTTCAGTTTACACTATCACATCAAATGTGCATACAATACCATAGATGTTCTGGAATCAAAGTATGCCGGCCGCATTTCGAGTGCCGGGGTGTGCCCAAAGAGTCGAAAGGGAGACGTTTGATGAAGTTCATGTTATTATATTATTTACTCCGTGTACATCAACATGTACGCGTACGTCTACGTCGAACTGAAAGTGTGATATAATAATGTGATAACGAAACCTATATTTAAGAAATCGGTATAAACATGCAAGGTATTAATTGAGAAGGTGTAATTTAATTAATGATACGAAGCACAAAATAATAAAACTTCGTGACTAAAAAATGTACTGAAATACTTAATTAATAATATTCTTAATTATTATTAATGTTAATGATTAAGATATATAGAACAGGTACATCTTTTTGGGCACTATCCACATTAAAACTCTTTTATCGCAACACAACGCAAGTAAGAACTACAACTGATTAAGCGTCGCCTGCAAAGGGTCAGTGTAGCAACGCTGCGCATGCGCAATTAGTTTAAGGGCAAACCAAAATAAGTGTTCGCTTACTTGCAGTTACATTGCTCCCCAACATTAGTAAAACTAATTTTATCTAATTGAAAACGCAATATTACGCAAAGACGCATGAATACAGCAAGAATAAAGCAGTCGGGTTGTAATAATCGCAGCATCTATACGTTTACATGAAATGTTATACAAATATTTACAAGGCTTCTCGACGGGAATGAACCCAAAACATGTTAACCCGAATGAGATTAATAATCAGAAAGCTCTTTCAACAAAACAAATTTATGCACTGGTCTCTCCAACTGAGTTAAAGAGACAACAACTTTCCCCTTGCTGTCGAACGATCTCAAAGTTGTGTATATGGACACCTTTCGCACCAAGCCATCATCATCTGGGTCAGCTGTAATGACTTGCGCAATTTTCCAGCAGTTTCTCGAAAGACTTTCTTTCATCATCACCACATTACCAATTTGTATGTTTCTTCGTTTGGCCAACCATTTGCTTCTGACCTCGAAGAGGACAAGTACTCCTTTCTCTACCTATTCCAAAATTCATTTGCAAGAAACTGAACGCGTCGCCATCGTTTGCGAATGTACAAGTCTGGACTTATGAAAGTCCCAGGAGATGGAAAATGAACCCTTGAATTTTTTTTTCATGGTTAAGAGATGATTTGGCGTAAATTTTCAACAGATAATGGGTGACTGTTGACAATCGCTGTAACTTCACACATGAGGGTTCGTCGTCCAGCTGACAACCTAGCTGAGATAACAACGAGGCAAGAACATTCCTTACTGTTCTGATTTGCCGTTCCCAAACACCACCCATGTGACTTGCGGATGGTACATTTGGCTTGAATTTGAAGAAGTCGCAGCCCTTTTGAAGAAGGAAATCTGACACACGATTTGTGTCAATCTTACTTAATGAATCACGCAGTTCTCGCATTTATCCTACACAATTTGTCCCTCTGTCTGATCTAATCGAACGAATAGGGCCACGTATGGAAAGAAACCTTCTTAGTGCTTTGATAAAAGAATCCGTGTTCAAGGAATTTGCAATTTCGACATGAATTGCTCGACATGTGAGGCATATAAAGAGACAACCATAGCGTTTTATTTCCTTTCGACCTTCTTTTACGACAAATGGACCAAAGAATTAAACACCACAATACGTAAATGTTTGGGATGGATCAACGCGATCAAAGGGAAGATCAGCCATCTTTTGATTCTGAAATTGTCCTCTAAGTTTGCGACATGTGACACAACGGCTGATCATATCTGATACAGCTGAACTACATTCGATTATCCAGTAGCCGTTTTCACGTATCCGACTTATTGTCATTCCACGACTTTGATGTTGGACGTTCTCATGAAAGTGGCACAAGAGGAGATTTGTGACATGTGACTTATTTGGGATAATAATAGGACTTTTCAAGTTATACTCAATGGATGAGTTGCTCAATCGACCACCAACGCGTATGAGACCAGACTGATCTGCGAATGGGTCTAAGCGAGAAAGTTGAGAGACATTTGCCACACTTTGACCACTTGAAAGTTTATGCAAATTGTCGTAAAAGCACTCTGTACTTGACGAAGAAACTCCGTTTCCGCTGCTTGCAGATCGCTCACAGTTGATCGCTGGTACCTTGTACCGTCTGAACGCAAATCTTTGTGGCACCGTCTCACAAGTCTGTTTTTGAGCAGCCTTTTAAATCGCAAGCAAACTACTATAGTTCTTACAAGACGCGAACAGCCTGAAAGATATTCAAGGCGATGAAGGACTGACGCGTAATGTACACTGCGCGTTTTTGACATGAAACATTTGCTCCATTTCACTTCGGAGTCATTAGAAATATCAGTACCCGAATCTGACCCAACCCAAGTGGGAAGTTCGTTCTCCCACAGGAATGAAGGGCCGTTGAACCAACGTGAATCCATCATTTCTGTCGAAGACGCACCTCGTGAAGCTATGTCTGCGGGATTTTGTTTAGAATCCACATACCGCCATTGTGAGGGCTCAGTTTGATTTCTGATCTGCTGACACGATTTGCAAAAAAGACATGGAATCGCTTTGCAGCGTTTGCAATGAAGCCAAGAACAACTTTGCTGTCACTCCAGAAACAATGAGTGGCATTTTGAAAGTCAAGTCCCTTTTGCAAAACTGAGCTCATCTTCACTGAAACAAGTGCCGCAGTCAGTTCGAGTCTGGGAATCGTTATGGACTTCAGAGGCGCAACCCTAGCTTTTCCCATCAAAAACGAACAATTAACTTGTCCATGTTTGTCAGACAACCTGATGTAAGAGCATTGTCCGTAGCATGTTGAACTTGCATCCGAAAAGTGATGAAAACTGTAGAGTGTTGATCTCGCCGAAATCAACAGGTTTGATGCAACGTTTGATTTCCAGAAGCCTTAGCTTCGGTAGGTCAAGACGCCATTCTTACCATATCGCACGCATGCTTTCGGCACAGGGTCATCCCAGTCCATTTTATCTGGACAAATTTATTGAAATATCTGTTTCCCTACCAAAAAGACTGGCGCTATGAACCCCAGCGGGTCATACACGGAGCTTACAATGGCCAAGATCCTCTTCTTGTAAGAGGTTTGTTGCAAAGTGTAATATGGAACTGAAGTGTATACGAAACGACGAACCACTGAACACCTAAAGCTCTCTCAACTTGGGGTTTATTACTAAAGATCTCAATATCTGTCAAACCTGCTGCCCTATCATGCGAAGGTATGGACTCAAGAATCTCCTTTGAATTGCAAGCAAATGTGTACAAACGCAAACCGCCATCACTACACATTGATTGACAGGTCTTTATCAGCCTGACCGCAGCATCAACCGAAGGAACATATTTAAGTCCGTCGTCAACGTAGAAGTCATTTCGAAGAAAGTTTTCAACCTCAGGGCCATACTTTGCTTCTTTATCAGGAGCCACCTGCTTCAAACCAAAGTTTGCACACCCTGGAGAAGATACCGCATCAAACAAATGAACACACATGCCATAGTCGATAGGGTGAGTCAAATTGTAAGAGAACCAAACGAATCGAAGATAGTCTCTATCATCTGTGTGTACCCTGAACTGGTGGTACATCTGTTCTATGTCGCAATTGAACGCAATCTTTTCCTTTCTAAATCTACATAATACACCAATAAGTGTATTTGTCAGATCGGATCCTTGGAGCAGGTGAGAGCTAAGAGATTCACCATGAAATTTGGCACTACAGTCAATAACTACCCGGAATTTAAGAGGTTTTTTAGGATGATACACCCCATGATGTGTAATGTACCAAATGCTGCCGGTGTCGGAAACCGAATCAGGCACCCTTTCTGCATGCCCATTCAAGGATTTGTCACTGATAAGCCGTTTCCTCAGGTTTTGCAGCCTGTGCAATGACATTTGCCTTAAAATTTGCAGAACCGGCCGTTCATTTCTGAAAGGCAGAAAATGAGAATTTCCTTGTTCATTAGGGCTATGAATCTTTGATCGTCAATAGATAAACCGGTGTCAAGAGGTGTCCTTTCTGAAAAAGCCAATTCAAAGAAAGACGCAACATCAACAGGGTTGACAGCTTTAACGTTAGTGTGAAAGGCAAATGACACTAAAGGAATATCATGTATATCCGAAAGTTCAGATACAAGATTCTGTGATACTTCAATGGTACAGATTCGATGGCTTAGGCCGATGGAGTCATCATCGGTTTCTAGACCTAGACCAGTTATACCGACCAAACCCCATCCAAGGTCAGTTCGTTGTGCAAAAGGACCGTCGCATTCAGCCGGAACTACTTCTCTTGGTGTCAATGCACGAGCGCAATATAGCCAATCAAGAGTCCAATTTCGCAGTTCTGAAGTGGAACAATGATGTTCGCAATCTTACGCAAGTGAGGCCACTGTTTAGCAACTTCCGGCGTGGGGATATATGATCTGTTGGCTGGAAAAACATGCTTGTGAACGCAATAGGCAAACGTATGGTTTCCTTACCATCGAAACTACTAACAATTACCTTGCTACTTGAGACGACACTGTTTTCAGCAAACATTGTGGATAGGCTTAGTCTTGTAGGTACGCTGGTGCACTTAGCTTTGCACATATACTGTCCAGAACAAATGTTGTGTCAGACTGTCTATCAAGTAATGCATACACCAAGATTTCCTTTTCTGAATCTGATTCATAGGACAAATACACGGGAACAACCATGCTGGTTTTTTAACCGTGTCCTAACGCACCATGGGCAGTGGTCTTATGCTCCACCAAGGCTGTATATACTGTGGTTGTTTTATTTATAGTTGCTGACTTATCGTCAGGGTGCTTTGGGCGAAGATCGCCATGAAATGAAGTGGGGTGGAACTTGGAAAACACTTTGCATTTCAACCTGTTTTTAAAACCTTTCGATGTGTGTCTACCCTGCAAAAATGCAAAGCACAAGCCATTCTTAATAGCAAAAGCCTTCCGATCGGAAAGTGGTTTCACTAGAAATGTGTTACAGTCATCTAGGCAGTGAGATCCGTTACACTAGAAACAGATTATTCTACCAGCTGCTACCAACATTAGAGACAGTATGATCATCACTAGAAATACCCTGTGAAGATCTATGTGGATTAGTCATATTAGCAAAGAATGAGTGACCTTGCTGACCTTTGCCATTGTAAGTACTCGACCTGGAGGTTCCCTTTTCATCTAAAAGAGACTGGAGAGAGGTAACAGGATCGCACGCAATTTTTGCCTCCTCTGCCATGAACTCTGCAAACTTTTTGAACGGTGGAAATTCACCTTACGAATCTTTGTATTTGGACAAAACTCGTGCCCACCTGGTCACTAGCCAATCTGGTAGCTTAGAAAATTTTCTCTGTCATCGTTCAGGACAGCTAAATTCTTAATTGTGCCCATCGTAACTTGGCTTGTCTGCAAACATCCTAAGCCCATTTCCATCCCTGGGGAGGATTTTCGGCCATTTATCTAGTTTATCTCGAAAGGCATAGGCAATGACAAATGGATCTCCATACCTACGATCCAGTGTCCCTTTTGCTTCTTCGAAAGCCTCGTCCGAAGACAAAATAAAATATCCCTCTTTGACTTTCTTTACTGGACCAGCGATGTATCTTTGGAGGTAATGAATTCTCTCTAGATGGGGATTCTTCTCTGATCAATGAGAGTTTGAAACGCAGACTTCCACCCTGGATAAGTCAAAGGATCACCTGTAAACGCTCCAGGTTCTGGACTAGGAAGTCGACCTAAATTAACTTGATCAACCAACGTCTTTGCTAAACCAAACAGAACCTGAACTTGTTGATTTGCAGAGGACAAACCGACATGCTCTGAATTCGCAACAGCGGGCGCAGATGCAATCAGATTTGGTGCCACGCCAGACACGTTAACCGTTAAACTCATCGTACTCGCAGTCAGGATGTTGTGATCAGTGGCCCTCGATACCGACACTGAGATTACAGGGGTAAAAGCCTTCGCATTCGGCTCAAGTGAAAAGGGAGTAGCAGGATTCAATACGGACGCAACAGGTCGACTGATACTAGAAACAAGCATACCATGAGGAATGTCGCTCACAACCGATAGACCATTACTGGGCCCGACAATGGGTTCGGTCTTTACAGCCACATTTAAACATGACACTTGAACTAGAGAACACTAGCGCATCAGAGTATGAAGGTTCAACAGAAAGCGATCTGGAAGCTAAACGCATGTCCTGGACAACTGATACAGGAGACTGCCTATCTGTACTCAATGCCGAAACTTCGGCTTCTGCAATTTCAATCTGTTTAAAGGTTTGAATTTTGTGCAGTTCAGCTTTCGATTTCGCCTTTATGTCGATATATTTCAGCTCTGCTTTCAAAGCAGCAGCTCTTGCAGCTGCATCCGATTTTCGTGGCGCACTCGATTTTCTTGAACTTGCACTACGCGCGGAAGAGATCGAACCCGCTTCGGATTTCAGTTCTCGAATGTGGTCCGCTATTTGTTGCTGCAGCCCCTGATGCTCTATTTCAGCCTTTTCATAGAGCTCTACCTTTCGCATCACATCACTAGGAGATGAGCTATCATATAAATCGCGCAATTTAAGGTGAGTTAAAGTTTCTAATGATGCTATTAATAGATTTCTACGAGATCTGAAAATGTTTATGTTTTCTGAAACAGAAATAAAAGTCAAAGCTTGAGAGCAGTGACGTCGCCAAGCGGAGAGCGCTGATTTAAACTTTCCCCTTATTAAATGTATTTGATATTCGTACCCCTTTTCTGTTAAACGGATCTCGCGTCCGCTTGCTGACTTCGCGGGATCTGCTGACTCAGCCATAGTGAAATATTAGCAAACACGACGATAATGAGTTATACTTTAGACTAAACGGAATTATCAAAGCGCGCTTCTAACCAATACAGAATAATTGATTCTTAATCGCGTTATTGAGGTACGAATTCTACATCATATTTTATAAAACGTTTTAGAAATTAAACGATCAATAAATCTAAATTAACCTTTCAGTTATTTAAGAGTTGATACTTACCTTAAATTAAGATTTAAATAATATGTTTAATTAATGTAAACAAGTTACACTATCCCTATAAATGAAGACAAAATCTAAAAACAATTCCCAACAAAAGCATACATGGTAATATTCAAACATTACAATAAAAAATGTGATAAAATATTTACAATGAATAATATAATTATTTTGCTTGGCCTAACTACTGTCTGTGAAATAAAAGTTAATCCACTAATCACTAATTGTCCATTAGTTCACGCTCAATGATTCAATTAGTATTATTCTATTTACTCTGTGTACATCAACATCTACGCAAACGTCTACGTCGAACTGAAAGTGTTATATAATAATGTGATAACGAAACCTATATTTAAGTAATCGTTATCAACATTAATTGAGAAGGTGGAACTTAATTAATGATACGACGCACAAAATAATAAAACTTCATGTGACTAAAAAATTTACTGAAATACTGAATTACTAATATTCTTAATTATTATTAATGTTAATGGTTAAGATATATAGAACAGGTACCTCTTTTGGGGCACTATTCACATTAAAACTCTTTTATCGCAACATAACGCAAGTAAGAACTACAACTGATTCAGCGTCGCCCTCAAAGGGTCAGTGTAGCAACGCATGCGCAATAAGTTTAAGGGCAAATCACAATAAGTGTTTGCTTACTTGCAGTGACACAAAGGTGTTGGCTTAAACCAATATATTTACATATATTACATTTTATGATGCTTGAAAATGTATAATCATGTTTATATTAAAACTTTAAGCACTCTGGGACCAAAGACAATACAGGATGCTTCAAAACGAATGAATCCAAATTCGATGTTATATAATGACAGAAGGTCTTAAGTGTAAATGTAGTGTGCAATAACAATAGCAGTTTTTAATATAGAGTTTATAGAGTTTATTGCTTATACATTGGACATCTGTCTATGAATATACAATACATTCAATGTGTCATGATGGGGCACTTAGGGTGCCAAATGTTTTAATAAACATCTGCACAGTATTGTCTTCGCATGATGTAGTACCTGATCCAGGATGGTCACCAGGCTGACACAGAAGCCCTTTTCCTGGTGTCAATTAAGAAAACATGCCACTTGTCAGATGCAAATTGATCCGTATATTGCGTAAATCGTGTAAAGATCAGTGTTATATAGAATGGTGAGCTCTAAACGGAAATTTGCCGATCTGGAAAGAGATCGTGCAAAAGTGCGAAAGACAAATCACAGCATAATAGCGTTTCTGGGAATACAGAAAATTGACGGGTAAGTTGTTTTTTATTTTATATATCATATTTGTTTTTAATTTAAACGCAATTCAACAAACTCGAAACATCATAAACGCGAACTTCAACGTTGATAGTATTTATACACCTATTGCCTATAGGCACGTGCTCAGTACATTTATAAACGCAACCATCACTGTTTCAAAATGTTCAAAAAAATTAACTGTCATACGAGTAGGGTCTGGACATTACTTACGTGTTCCGCCTTACACAATTAATTATTAATACGACGATGCACAATAATGTTAATGTTGTGAAAGAATAAAATCGCACGTGATGCACATGTGAGTAAACTTGTATCTGTGAAAATATTAAAGCAAAAAAATGTTATTACAAAATGCATCGTAAAAGAAAACTCAAATATATACTCATTCGGTAGAAGAGTCAATGTTGTCGCACGTCAGCTTGTGCATTTTGTGCTATATATGTAAGTGTGTGTCCACGACGTTTACGCTTTTGTAGATAAATTTGTTTGCGTTTCGAATGTGCCGAATACATTTTAATCTTCACATCTTTAATACCTGGATATGCGATTATGGCGGATGAAACGTTTCCAATCACAAACATTTAGCCTTTTGTGTCAAATATGTGGATATCGAGAGTGGAGAAACATGCTGTGAATTTATTAAAGACATACAGATTGGTGACGGAAAAGCAGAAACAATATTTACTGAGACCAAACAAATTATTGAAGATCTAAGTGTTGACAAATTCGTGGCTTTTGCTTCTGATAGATGTAACAAAATGGTAGGAAATAATACTGGAGTGGCGAAGCGACTTAAGGACTTCAAACCTGAAATAATCACTGTGCATTGTCACAATCATAGACTGGCCCTTGCAGCGAAAGACGCGTTGAAAATGTGCTATTGCTTAGAGAGACAGAAAATCGGACTGGTTCACTAGAACAGTTGCAGAGATTGCTTGAAGATGGTAAAACAAAGACAATAAAACAAACTGCACACACTCGATGGCTATCAAACCTTGAAGCTGTCACATCTGTTCGGGACACCTACAATGCGGTAATTTTGGACTTAGAAAATGCAATCTCGTCAGACAGTGACAAAGTTAGGATAGGCAGTGGACCGTCAGCAAATAGACTTCTTAAGAAATTAAACCTTTACCAGACTGTGCATGTATTTCACTTCTTGTGTGACGCATTGAAACAACTTGCAAACATAGCTTTAGTGTTCGAAGCCAATAATACTGACCTGGCAGCAATCAAACCACTGACTGATGCTACAAGTGCAGCACTGAAAAAACTTCAAGTGCATGATGGATTCAACACCAGAAAAGTGGAGTCACTCATGAAGGAGCTTGGCATTACACCTAGTGAGCAACAAAAGTAAGATCTGCGGAAAACAACTTTGTTGACAATCTGATTAAGCAGATCCTGTGTCGACTGGATTCAACTGACTTGATAGACAACCTCAGTGTGTTCAACATGCGAGACACCAGTGCATTCTTTGGCAATGATGAAGTCACTGAACTGGCCGAACATTTTAAGCTAAGTACTGACCATTGCCTAGAATAATGGAACTCCTTAAAAACTGACATTGAATATTTGGACTTGAGTATTGAGTCACCAGCCCATCTTATGAAGACACTAGTGACCATCTCTGTAAAGACTGGGCACCTCTATCCAATCATACAAACAGTGTGCTGTATTGAACTCTTCCGCATCCTTCCTTAACAATTCTGGATCCTTCTTGGCACTTCGGGATCTAATCGGGCTCAATTAAACTTCGGCATTCAAATTGTAAAAGTGTACGAAACATTTGGACGCCGAATGTATTATTCGTTACGGCTTCGGGATCTTCGGCACACCATCGGCAGCCATTCGGAATGTTCTGAAACACATCGCAATTGGCTTGGCATCTTCGGAATGCCTTCTGCGAAGCTTCGTAATCGTTTAGCCGTCCCGAGCCGTCTCTTGAGAGGGCTGAGTTGATGCCGAAAGCTCCACGAATACGACGATTGGAAGAGTTCTATTTCGCATATAATCACGGACAGCTTTGCCGATTATGTAATGAAAGGTGACGAATCGTCACTGAAGAAGCCGATGTCAGCAGAAGGAACGCCTAGCAGGAGCGGTATTTGCCGAACTATAAAATAGCGACAACAGAAGAGATGCTGTCATTTTGCCAATAGTTTTTGAAATGACAAAATCGACATTTTTGTTGTGAATTGAACACTTTTCATGTTGCAAGTGAATGGCAAGCTACCAAAGAAGAGATTGGGCGTTAACTATACCATTCAGTCAGCCCCCTGAACACGTTAGTTCGGATGAAGGCGAAAATCCCTGTCTGAAAGCCCAAGCTGGTAAGAAAACACTATGAAAAAGTATCTAAGGGTTGCTCTAGCACACTCAACTCTTCTTCGGCGTACGTGTCCCTATATGTCATGTACCTCAGAGTCATCGCAAGCTTTAAGAGCGTTACGGAACCTGGTGTTTTTTTCCGAATGAGAGGCAGATGGAGTATCTCATCCAATAGTGTTTTGCGTGAGCCACATATACGTTGTGACCTACCATCGATGATGTCTTCTCTGTGTCCAGTGAAAAAACAAGGCAAGCATCAATTTCAGCTTGGATTTAAAACCAAGTGCAAGGTGAATGCCTCTAACATCCATGGTGTCCAACTAGCAACTGTATTCAGATTGTAGTTCTTTATCGTTTATTTACCCCGGCTCTCAAATCGGCATCATTTTAGCATTCTATCGACAACAGATCGGGAACTCTTCAGCATGTTCTGCAATGTTACCGCAACCTGTTCGCACGATCAGGAAACATTTGGGTGCAAGATCCGGAACTGTCGGCATTTTCCGGGTCGCACTCGGCTACTTCGGATAGTTTTCAGGGTTTATACCGCAGCGTGTCGTATGCCACTACTCGAATACATGCCGATCAAACACGATGACCATGGTCCGCCCATTTTATCCCGAAACTAGCAAATTTATATCGACAACCCTTACGCAAATGATCGGGGGCTGTAGTGGAGGGCAGGCTTTACGGAATAGAACACTTTATCCGTGCAAGCGATAGGTATATTGAACATTTTGGAATACAGCTAAGTTTATCACATGGTGTGTTACTTCGTAAATTCCGGCGTGAAGATGGGATGAAATCCTTTTTCTTTATGGGACATGGCTTAATATGAATAAATACATTCAAATGCTGTTTGTTCATAAACTAATATATCATGCTTCTAGAATTCACAGAATTAATGGAGTAAAAATCCTATAGAGCCAAACTACGATTGCTAATGACAAAATAACAAATAAAATGACAAATAAAACTCAGTGAAACGAGTAAAACGAATATTGTTACTATTTATACTACCTACATGTATGTACGTCTTGCCATTTGGTAATTTTCTTGTGCAAAACATAGCATTTGTCTTTTTTTTTCTTTTAACATTTCTTCGTTGAAATATGTTCTCATAATGATCTCCATTAAAAATAAAATGTTCTCCAAATCTAAGGAATATAAACCAACAACTACAGCAAATTTTCACGATCATTATATCCTTAGCGCAACACAATCGCTACCAGAACGACTTCCTATGGTGGCATAGAACTGTCATACGATAACCAATTATGGTTCGCGAAAATATTCGTGTTAACTACTTAGCGTTCGCAAACAGATTCGTGTTACCACTTATTTATTATGATATGTATCTGGATATTAAGATAGCGTTTGCGAATATGTTTTTACATTAGGTATATTATCTTGAGGTTGCGAGGTCTTCCAAATAGTCTTACTAAAACGAATAGTATTATCTTACAACGCGAATCTTAACTAGTTAATATTAGCGATACCACATAATTTGTGCTCGAGGTCTTCCGCATTATCTTACTTAAACGAATATGATCATGATAATTATCTGAGAACCCGAATCTAAACTAGATAATATTCGTGTTACCACTTAATTCGGCGTGAGGTCTTCATTATCTTACTAACACGAGTATTATCATGATAATTATCTGACAACGCGAATCTTATCTAGATACATGTAATATTTGTGTTACCTCTTAATTCGGCGATAGGTCATCATTATCTTACTAACACAAATATTATCACGATAATTGTCTGACAACGCGAATCTTAACTAGATAATATTCGCGTTACAACTTAATTTGTGCGCGAGGTCTTCCGCATTATCTTACTAACACAATTATTATCATGATAATTATCTTATGCGAATCTTAACTAGATAATATTCGTGTCACTACTTAATTCTGCGCGAGGTCTTCATTATCTTACTAACATGAATATTATCATGATACTTATCTTATAACGCCAATCTAAACACGTAAATATTCGCGATTTCACTTAATGTTCATGTATTGCAAATGTATACGCAAACCAGTTGGTGTCGCGTCATCTTACACGAATATTATCACGACAATTATCTTACAACGCAAATCTTAACACGTTAATATTCGCAATTCAACTTAATTTTTATGTATTGATAATGTATTCGCGAACCAGTTCGTGTTGCTAGTTATTTTACACGTATATGATCATGATAATTATATTACAATGCAAATCTTAACACTTTAATTGTCGCGATACCACTTAATTTTCATGTATCGCGAATGCATTCGCAAACCAGTTATCTAACACGAATATTATCATGACAATTATCTGACAACTTAAATATTATCTAGTAAATATTCGCAATACCACTTAATTGTCATGTATCGCAAATGTGTTCGCAAACCAGTTCGTGTTGCAAGTTATCTAACACGAATATTATCATTATAATTATTTTACAACGCAAATTTTAACTAGTTAATACTTGTGATACCACATACGTTTTTATTATTCTGATGTCAGTTCTGGGCAGTTTCAGGCCTGTTTTTTTCATTAAACAAATACATATTTTACTTCGAACAAATTCGCAAACGCCAACAAGATGTAAGATAAATAACACGAAACTAAAGTGGTAACACGATAATTTTTGCGAAGTAGTTATCGTTAGGCAGTTCAATGCCACCATAACTTGCAACAATAAAATGCCATTTTAATTTTGTTATATTTTTATCTTGAATATTTTTTACATATCAAAATGGTTTAATTTCTTTTATCCAAAACATGACATTTGGACAAAAAATATGTGCTTTCAATTTGCATTTAAATTCTGAACAAGTTTATGAATTCATACTTGAGATATCGTAGGTTAGGTCTGTTTATCTCATGGTTCATTAGTTTATACATTTATTACTAAAAATACTCATGTTCAAAGCAAAAATATCTATTTTTAAATATATAAATTCGCGAAAATTATGCGCTCCCACCAAAATAAACAAAATTGAAACAATAATATTTTTATATTTTTGCGCTCGCTCGCTCCATATTCCAAAAAAACGATGACCAAGTTTTCTATTTGGCAATTTCTGGATAGGCCAACATGATGACCAAGTTTTCTATTTGGCAATTTCTGGATAGGCCAACACTATTGCATGGTGGGCGCATCCAAGAATAATGTTGCAATATAATATTGGGTGTATATCTTGATTTCGTCTGACAAATATTTAATTTGAAAGTCATATCGCATGTCATATCTTGTTTAGAATGGAGAAATGCAATTAATTATAAGCAAGTACATACTTCACACCCATAAGTATTCACAGATTGGCAATTTGACAAGTTTTATATTTAAGTCACATATTCCATGAAAAAGTTTTTATAAAGAAGCGAAATATCACTCCTCGCACGGACATATGTGGAAAATATTGTGTCGTTTATGGATAAGCATCAAATGAAATAGATACAATTATAAAGCGTTATTAACGCCTTCTTCGGTATTTTGGAAAACACGTGTATCACTGTAATAGCGTACACGTTAACGGAAGTAGCTCGGGCTGGCCGATAGTAAGCGTGACAATTGTTTTTTTTTATCACGGAGATCTCCAGTTTGAGACTCGGCGGAGGAATGTGTTTCCTCTGATATTTTTCGATATGTACTATTTTATTTTGGTTAGTTCAGATGCTTGAATGTTTTAGCTTTTGCAATTTATACAGTTTATGATATTTTTTTCAAAATTACAAATGTCTGTGTATACGTTCCTTTAATACCAGTACCATTAACAGTATTAGGCGTGTGTCAATATAAGCAGGCAGGGTAATATGTAGTCACGATCCGGTCTTGTTTGAACAAATACATTACAAAATCAAAAACTAAACTAATTATTTGAATGTTGGGTCTTTGCACAATATGTTATCAAATATAAGACATAGTTAACAATAACGCTAACATGTTCTACTTCATTGGAAAATCTTACTTACAGAAATATCATTAATTTTGAAACGCACTTATACGGGTCAAGGTCAAGGTCACCATTACTGAAAATAGACAAACAGTTTCTGCTCAATAGCTTGAGAAGACATTGAGATATTTTAATGAAACTTTATATGTAGATACCCTCTATCTAGACCTCGCTTGGGATTGCGTATACGGTTGGTGGAGTCAAGGTCAAGGCCACAATTATTTTTATTTTTGTGCTGACTTAAATGCATTTCGTTCGAAAAAATAGTTTTTTGTGGAATTTCCACGTTTCTTATTTTATTTTGTAGTTGTGAGTCACAACTATCGTTTTAATAGTTTTGATGAACAATAAAACAATTACATGATGTTGTCTTTATTTAGTTTTAGACGTAGGTAATAAAACAGATATTTCATTGAACAGTCAAATTGTTTTTCTTTAGACTAAGTATCGGAGCGACATCTTCAACTCTTGCCCTTGGCCTACCGGCCTCGGAGCAACAGTTCAAAAGTTGCCCTCTCTACTTCAGAACAATTATTTGACTGTTACCGAGAGCCAATGAAGTATCTGTATCATTTCTGAACTCTTCGTTGTTCCAGTAGAATTAATTTATTTGACAAAGACATTATTATTCACAAGTGTGTTTTTCCAAATCCTGGACGAATTTGGACATTATCTTATAAACACTTCAATTAATATTTTAATTTGAATAACATTATCAGATTAATTACAAACGAGAAGGATGTAACAAACAGAACAAGATACTTGACTTCTTATCGATTGAATCAATAATTAACACTCAACTACTACTTTAACAATATAGTAAGCAAATATTTCTCCCCAGCTCACATGTCCTATGCCATTGCCATACTTATATTTAAAGTGCCTGAACTCCAGATGGTCCAATCGTAAAAACGAAAGGCAATTTAAACAAATACATGATTCAATTTCATAATAATATAGAACAAATTAAAAAATTAGACACGTATGGTTTTAATTACCTACAAAACTAAGATTTTATATAGTTTTAGCCCACAATTGTCGTGGACGTGTTAATCGTGATGAGTCGGGATGCACAGTGTCCCGATTGTATGTTCCTATGTACACCCATGGTTGTTGTTGGACGAGACTACGGATATTAACGACACGTGTAGGTTTCCGCAGCCGATTCACCACGCTTTCACCAAGATATGTTACGATCAGTTACGGTTGTAAAACGCTAGCGTCAGGTAAACGCTACTGTAACAGACGATTACAAACGAGTGTTAACGTTTCCCCTAAGATTGTAGTAAAATTAAAAACGATTCATCACGATTAACCTACGAGCAGCCAATAATTCTCAAGCTTCACTACGCTTCAAGGCGATTTGGAGATCACGATGCCTCATGCATAATCGTGACACCATCGTAGGGACACGTAGATAATGCGTAGTAACATCGCAATATACAGTACAGGCAACGCAACTGAATCGTCCCGTTGTCGTGGTGCATTGTGTATATTCGTGAGTTGTCATGATAGTTGTCGTTAAAGATCCTACTGGAATCGTAACTAAACCGAAGGGAAAGCGTAGACATCTGTATCATATACGTAGCAAAACGTACGATAACGTAGTACAGACTTGTAATATATATGTCATAAGATCCGTCACGATTAATCACGATTAGACACGACAGGCCACGAACGCCTCTACGATGGCTGTGAGAATAACCCAGATTAAGATACGATGGCACTAGGATTGTCCTGCGTTTTGGAGAAATCGTGGCGGTGCTACAATTGCCCACGACAGTTTTGAACATGTTCAAAACTGTCGTAGCTCTCCCCGATCGATAAGAATCCCCCAAGATTCTGCAAGATTCACACATATGCCAATACGTATGTATTCACGCTTTCCCAAGATTTTGTAAATCGTGGGCAATCGTAGCCAAAATCGTAACAGTGTGACCGGGGTTTAAAAGACTAATTTAACTTCTGATCTGCGCTTCTGAATCAGCCAACGAAACTGTTCGTTATATTAAAGATCTTAAATTCAGACAAATAAACGTGCTTTTACGTATGACAAAACAATAAGTTTAACAAGTCTATGAATGCAATATTTTCCTCGCATGTTGTATGTTTGGCGAACGGTTCGGGGTCAAACAGGTTGGATATGTTGCTTCCCATTTCTTAAATGACACATTAAGTTACATCACTTAGTTGTTTACCCAAATAAGCAATACGAAAATCAGACTGCGGAAATTAATTCGTTTAAAAAAAGTAAAACGTATACATAGATTGTGCAAATGTTTTAACTTCGGGTGAAAACTTAATTAACATGATTGCATAATATTGTATATTTCTTAAGATTCATCTGCTCTGAAAAAGACCCAACAATGATATAAACTAAATTGTTGGGTGTACAAATGTTTCATGTCTACATTTGTTTAGGAAAAATCAATTGGTAGACCCGCTTCAGCCTTCATAATTCGTTTAATGCACATAGTTTCCAAATTTACCAGTTAACAAAATCAATGTCTACGATTTACAACTAAAAACAATGGTACGAGTGAGCTTTTCAGATAGGAAAGGGCCCCATTGTCTGGATAAAGAATTTTATTAGCTGCCTTTATTCTTGGGGAATTGGACGAAGTTGTTTCTTTATATCATAATGTTTGACTAGGTTTATGGCAAGGGTTTGTGTTGTTTTCCCCATTTATTTGAATGATTTAATGGAACATTTTATGTTAAATGGCTTGAATGGTATTGATGTTTCGGACCCATATAGCAAATACTTATAAACGATCGGTTTCTAATGTTTACTTTTGGAAGCGACAATAGATTCATATTTACCAATTATGGACCCATATGTATCCCATATACAATTCCAAGAATGTGTACTAAATAAACTTAACTGTTGTATTGGTTTCTTTACCAATACATCATATGTGTATCATTAAAAATTATCTGGTTTATTTTGTTGTTGGAGTTAACAAAAGTTAGAAAGTAGATGTAATAAATAAATATATTTTGCGTGCAATTCGAACCTGCTAGTCTCTGCATTCGTGAATTAATCACTAGACACAATATCAGTAAGGTATTTTATCGTCTGAAATTGTATTTGAAACTTACCGTCGATCTTTGGGCATACATTTTCTTTATTTTATTTTGTTGAAGATTTGAAAGTATTGTTTATATGCATTTTCATATTGTTATTTATTGCCATTTTCATACTGGCAATTTTCTGGATATCGAACGAATAAGGAGATGATAAGATGTTTTTCAAATAATGTTTTAATATTCGAACGTTGAAGGTGTAGAGTTTTGTTTGTGTAATGACTTACGTTGGACTATTATAGGAACAGAGAAAATAAACAAATGAACTGAACTTATAACTGATGTGTTAATTGTTTTGCTGACTATATGTTTATTACTATTTATGTTCCAAATTTGGCGAACGGTTCGGGGTCACATGGTTTGATATAAAAGGGTGAATATAATGAGAAAAGAGTGTACGCATTCTGAGATCAAAATCTATTTAGAATATGGGTTATGTTTGTTTGGCCCTTTTCCTGTTTACATTTTGAGGTCAGAATTGTGAGCATTTGGTATAACCACAGTTAATACATGCCTCCTTACCAAGCATGATAACGCAGTTGGTTAAAGCCCGGTCTACTGTCATTTCTTCGAATGGCTTCTATTAAGTAGTGAGTTCGATACCCGCTTGGTGTTTTAATTTTTTCGGACTTTTTGCTCATTAATTTTTTATCAATTATCTTATTGTGCATTATATTATTTGTAGACTGTTTGGCGAAAGCCAACGGTGTTTTGTGAGGGTAATTTCCAAAACAGGCATCGAGGGAAACTACTTCTTTTCTTACCTTTTAATTTTATAAGATTATGTACGTCATGTGTATCATAATATGTATATCACGTGATTACAAGTACAGTTTCTGAAAAAAAGACAATTTATTAAAAATGTTACGTCAAATAATGACACCCCTATTTCCGCTATTTACTTGAATGTAGCCGAAATATTCACCTGGTTGTCCTGGAATTAGACCACTAAATTAATGCGCTACATCGGTTATTTTTGACTCGTTGTGAAAGTGTTACTTCTTGTTATGGATCCTTATTCTAAATATATTGACAACAAATTACTGCAATGCATTAATATTAAGATGTAGTATGAAAAATCGAGAGCGCATAGTACGACCTACTTTCGAGTCAGTAGACAATGCATCACTAAAAATCGATGCGGAAGCCAACGGTCTTTTGTGAGGGTAATCTCCAAAACAGGTATAGCGGAAAACTACTTCTTTTCTTTGCAGGCTTCGAGTCAGTAAATCGAAACCTGAAAGGGTCCTTCTTCAAAACAGCAAAGATTAACGAATGTTTTAATAACTTTTAATTTTTTAAGATAACGCATGTCATGTGTATTATAAAATGTAAAATCTTGTAAATTAATTATTACAATTACAGATTCTAAAAAGGTCAATTTATTTAAAATTTACGTCAAATTAATGACACCCCTTTTTCGCTATTTACTTGAATGTAACCGAAATATTCACCTGGGTTTCTTGGAATAAGACAACTAAATTAATGCGCTACATGGGTTATTTTTGACTTGTATTGAAAATGTTATTTCTTGTTGCCGATTCTTATTTTCAATATTTTGACAACAGATTACTGCAAATATATTAATTGTAAACCTGAGCTTAGAAAATCTAGAGAACGCATTGTATGACCTACTTTTGACCCAGTAGGCTATAATTCCGTTTGCATTTGATAATTATCTTGTAAAATAAATGTTTATTATGATGTCATATGCAATAGAATAAGAAGCCATATAATTAAATTAAATGTTAGGAAATTGAACTTCATTAAAATGAAAGATCTTTAGCAATAATGCACTCATTATTAACATGCTTTTAGTTTCTTTTGCTGCCAACAGTCTTTCTACGCTGTCAGCGTTTTGATTGATTTATTTATTTAATGCACATGTCGTAGTAAACCGCAAATAATATAATTGATAGTGCAATAGAAAGCCAATTGTTCGATGACATAGTCCCTTTAAACATCACCTAATGGATGTATAATACAAAACAAATAATAGTGGACTTTACGACTCATTTGGGATAGCCCTTCTAACCATAGTCTACTACTGAACAGTGTGTGATATTGCAGATGCGGCACGTTAAGTAATTGACATTTCACTGAAGAAAAAGTGATGTGAACCATATGGGGATTGAATACGGGTCCTCAGCGTGAGAAGCGGACACTGTAACTTACTGTCAGTAAATAAATAATTTTATTTCACACTTGAAAAGTTCTATGCGCTCAATGTCGATTCAGTCGTATGCTTTTTAAACAACGGAATTCCGGAAGTGAAATCGATTGGTTATATGGACCACGTGATAAGTTCACAACAACAACATACGAGTTATAAATAGTTCAAAAGCGTTTTGATACTCGGAAGGCTCTGAAGCAGGTGAGACGGCTTCAGAGGGACCTCGTTGTGATCAGTCTGGCTTCAGTGGTCGGATAAGCACTGTAGTGTGTGCTGGGTGAAGCAGAGCGCCAGGGAGGCAGTGGCCACAAGAAGAAGACATTGATGCCCTGTACGTAGCATTGTACAAATTGGAGAGACTTGGTTTATTTGGGTTTAAGCAGTCAGATGCGAGGAAGCCTTGGGAAAAGTATATTATTTTATTTTTTATCCTATTACTACAGCCAAGTCAATCGGATAACAACACATCGTATAAACGTTAGCTTTATTCGAACGGTATTTTTAGCACACGTTTATTCGATCGTTATTTTTAGCACGCTATTTATTTTAATGTGACATCATTCAAAATGGTGACCTTTTTAGTTAACAAAAACATGTTCACGCCGTTTACAGGATTTATGAGCACAGCATAATTTGATAAAACGGATATAACGCAAGTGTTGGATAAAGATCAGGTTTTTCGGCATGCCTCGCGCTACCATGTTTCTCAGCCTCGTATGCTAAACTTGATCTTTATCCAACACTCACATAATATTCTCTCTCTCAATATATAGACTCTCGGAGGCTTCCGAAAGCACCACCGCAAGGTGAGGACGCGCACATACATCTCGATGGCGGCTTCAGAGTCTGTATCGATAGCAAACAAGTCGGCGGCTCGCGCTACATCTTTTTACAACACACAACGACGACGTGGACATTGATGAGGATGTAAAGATGTTTGTTCACGATCAATTTCAATGTATCTGTTTCCATGAACTATGTTAGAGTTATATGTACTTGCTTAAAGGAAGAATTCAACTGAGCCTATCTCATATCTAAGGTAAAGCGTGCACATTTTAAAACATTAATTTTATAAAGACATGTTGTTCAAAGTGTTATGATGCCTAAAAAAAAAAAAACAACAACAAATAAATGTTATACCTAATATTTCAAATACATTAATTAATACAGTCATTTTATTTAAATGTTCTGATGATAAGAACGTATCAAAGTAGTTAACCCTATATATCTTTACGCATTTTCTTTACGATTTAAACGGTATACACATACAGTAAGCAAATAATTAGTCTAAGAGTTCAGACTTGCTATGGATAATATTTTATTTACAACATAATTTTTAATAAAAACCATATCTACTGATCAATTAAAATATCCATTGCATCCAGATGTGTTTACAACTTAAATTTGCTTACACGAACACGTTTATTTTTATATTTCAAGTTAGAATATCATAACTTTATCGAAATGAGCACACTTCCGCATAATACACAACTGCACTTAAAGACTTCGAGTTATCAGATAGAGGAACATCAAACAGGGCTAGGTTCAACATTTCTTCCGCAACAATGTTCATATAAAGTTATAAACCGAAACATTTCTTTCCACTTTCACTATTATTAGCTAACATTATACACCAGATAATGGATATTTCTTTCGTAAATCATATACATGTGTTAAGTTTCTTTTTATGTATGATTTCAAAAGGTTATACACAGAATACAGGTACGTATTCGAAAACACAAAATGTGTTGCATTTTATAACAGATTTGTTCGTTGATTAAAATATGTGGTTCCGAAGCCCTTCAATGCATAATTAATCCAAATTGTTTGTTTATTGACAAGATGCCTTTAAACCATAACATAAACATCGCAAAATCTAAATTTAAATAACATGAAATAAGCGTCCTTTTAGTTTTTCAATTGCATTTGAAGGCGTGTTTGTATATCGGTAGAAAATTCAATATGAACTGCGATTTAATCGAAACAGAATTATCAAACAAAAGCAATCATACCGGGCGTTCAGTCAAGATATATGTACATTTTTACCAAGAAATAAAATACCATCATGATTCATTATTCCAACAAGGTCTGTTCATCATAAATGATCACACCGACTTAATTTGAAATAACGAACTACAGTTATATATATATATATAATGTGCAATACTATTACTGTATGAAGTTATAAACACATTGTATAGAGTTGGTAGTTAATAAATACATTGTTTAGCTTTGGTAGTTACTGTAGCCGACAGCATTAAGATGTAGTGTTTGATTACCTTTTTTTTATACTTGGCTAGGTATTTGCAGCGGTGATTTTCAAATGGCTGACACATTTTGTTACAAGTTTTATGACACATATCGCTCAACGTGGCATCAGGCCGTAGCGACGTGTTCTGAAGATGGTGCAGCTCTAATGAAATTGGATAGCTTTAATAAGTTGCGAACTGTAAAGTCAATAGTGGAAACCAAAGGTATTTCATACCATTTTTTGTGTATTTATTAATTAAGCATACTTTATATATTTGCAACGATATTCAAAATGATATATGTGCTGTCATCAGGAGATTTACTGATAACTTTGCATACCTTTATGTTATATCTCTCTGTCAAGACATTAATTTGTATAATGTATTTATATCCCTCTGATAACACTATTTATTCTCAAATGCATTTATATCGCTCTGTTAACACATTATCATCTCAAATGAATTTTATCACGGCCGAGTAGATCTGGGCACAGATTGGAAGGGCATCCCGATCTATGTCTGGGTTGCTGCTCGCCAATACTCAAGGTCTTTTTTGTGGAAAGATGGGACCCCTGTGGCTACCGATTTATGGGATCCAGGTGAACCAAATTACGACTATCGCGATGAAAACTGCGTCGAAGTCAGGCACGAGAGGCGTCGTTATCTGAATGACGCTTCGTGTGATTTCCACCAAGCATTCATATGCCAAGGTTATTTTTAGATCTTTGTCAGATAATAAAGCAAACACATAGTCTCTGCTGAGGATGTGTATTGATTAATCGAATGATTGACCACATTATTGCTTAAATTGCTTATTTAATTTAGCTATATAAACTATAAATTTCTCTGATGATGCTTTTGTAGCTCTTGTTTGGAGACTATATGGAAGTCACCTGTTTCGTATAGTACATTACGCTCCAAACAGTTGCGTTACTGTGAGATTAATATAATTTGTAAATAATAACATGTCAGATTTAAATATACGATTTGTGTCATAAACGTTTAATAGATGGCGCCTTAATAAATCTTAATACAGATTATAATTGCTGTAATAATATAAGAGTCATACCTCGGAAAACTAAACTGACACTGAACTATATGAATAGATATATTTATTATTGATCACTATAACAATGCCTCTATAAGTTTATATATTGCAGTAGGAAATAACTGGATTGTTTGATGAAAGAGGGGCTGTTGGATTTAGTTCGGGTCGTTTTCGTTATCCACTAACAAAAACCCGTTTTATGTGTCAACATCGACACAAACAATTGTATTAATCGAAAAATGCAAATGTACATGTTCTATCGATTGAGACCAGTTTATCCTACAACCTACAGCTACATTCGGTTTTGAATTAGAAATAATAACTGCGCATTCGCCAACAATCGGTCTGATTCGTCGAGACGCTTTATTTAAATGCATGCAGATTTTTTATTTTTTTTGAATTTCACTCTTTATAAGCATTTCTCAACATTTTTAGTATATTATTTAAATATACTGAGATAATTAGAATAAATGGATTATTTTACGTGGCAAAAAAATATTATTTTAGTTTTCAATTTCTCTCTTAAAATGCATTTATGAACATAAGTTATTCTCAATATTTATTATGATATTTATTTTTATATTATTATTTAACTATAATTACATTATTAGAATAAATGTATTATTTTACGTTATAATTTTCGTTTAAAACCGTAAGTCCCTGTTTATCGTATACAATACGTCTTACCTAAAACAAACATAATTCGCTGTTCGTGATATATATCTTGCCTCGTGTTTGGACAATGGATTGACAACCCGAGTCGTATTGTGGGACTAGGAATCAGTAAAAATACTGTTATTCCTATAACAAGCATTGAAGTATCTGCATCCAGGAAAAAATATTAAGCTATATTAAATATTTTTGACTTAAGCGTTATCCAGCATATTATTGCACACATGTGATAACTACAACACAGCATAAAGAGTTTAACGGGTTGCAACAAGTATACACATAATTTATTTTCCGTACTTTTCCCTGGTCATACCAGTTGGTAAAAATATGAATCTATTATTTCATTCATTTTAGTCAAGTCCCTTTTCTTTTGGTCGCGCATTAAATATAGCATATTGATTTTACACAGGGTCAACTGAAATATCTGCACATTAATATCAATTACGTTACATGACATAATTGATACTGAAATGCAGATGTTTTTATTTGTCGACGTCAGAAAGAAATCAATAAAAATTAGATTAAGGCTGGCTATGTTTGTTTTATAATCCAGACAATATCCATTAAATACGTATTGTGCTTTTAAAAAGAAATGAAAAATAATACAAGGTATATGTTCATTGTATTACTCATTATATATTTTCTTTAAACATATATATTTTTTATTTTCGATTTCACAAACAAGCCGTGATACTTCTTATGTAAGATAATGGTAATACGGATGTTTTTGATGACGTGTGCTTTGAATATTCCCGCAAATCTTTGAGTCTTATCAGTGTCGACTCATTTACAAGAACTCCGCGAAACGCGATGCATACATTATGTTTATCATCAGCCGTACTGTATCGGCTGTCCAAACTATGAATATCGTATATATAGTTTTTACAAGGTTCATTAAAGACATAGTAAACGTTATTGTATTTCCAGAACTGCTAATAGTTAAAAACAAATTTTTGTCGAATGTAGTAAAGGCTTAAAATCGTAGTACAATACTAAGTATAACGTACACGATAAGATTTAACTGAGCTTAACGATCGCATACCTGAATATTAATATAATGAAGTTCAGCTTTTACTGTATGTATTTACTTGTTACGTGTATGATTTCTCTTGAATATTTAGGTCCGATATTCCTACCAACTACATTATTAGCAACAACTTCAGCGCCGGAATCTCCAGCCAAAGTAACAACCACCAGTCTCCAAACAGACATGCCTACAACTTCAAGACAGGAAACTCGCGATACTACTAGTATCTGCTTTATTGTATCATTACCGGTATCGTTGGTGTTGGGACTTCTGCTGGTTACCTTAGTTATTTGTATTTGCGTATCGAGAAGAAAACGTCGGCAAGTACAGTTATTACAAATAATTTTTTTTTTCATATCCAAACAAAACAACTATTGATTCCTCGCAAGATTATATACTAGTTATAAATAATGGTATTCTCACTTTTACGTGCCTTAAATTTACGACATTGAGTCGTATAAAGTGAACATTATCTTTTGCTGGTGCTGCTGAAGCGTCATGGACGTTTTCCGTTGATGACAAAATAACTTATAACTATATTTTAAAGATCGTCACCTAGGCAAAACAATTCAGTAACAGAGTGTAGATCATCCACCGTTGACAGAACTGATTACATTTGTCCAACATCAGCTTTACAAGTGGACGACCATTATGATGATATTCTTCATACATACGGTGAGTACAAATGCTGTACGCAGTTGGAACGTCGTTTGTAGATGCAGACTGTGTACAAGTACATGACCTATTAAATGAACATATTATCACTGTTCGGCTGATATATTTTCTTTTTAGCATTTATATATATTAAAAATAATGATACTTTCATAAATGACTGTTGCATATGTAACGATTCAAACAGACGAATTCAATTTAATTTGGAAGTGAACTGCGCGTGAACTGAAATCTTTACTAGGACATAAAAAATAAATTTTCAAAAGCGGTACTCTTATTTTGATGAGAAGAGGATTTCAATAAAAACATTTCTGTTTTATCGTTTGTATTGGATTAAGACATTGTTTGTATAGTTGCGGAGCTAAGTCTCTTAGAAAGATCCTGCGATAGAGGGCTCTACACACGAAGGCAACTTCCGTTTTGTCAATATAAGTCAGAAATATTATTTGCCTGGCTAACAAACAACACGCTACCGCAGATGAAGGAAAACGTCTATTTTGTAGTAACAGGGTAATTAACATGCGCTGCATATCGAACACATTTCTGCAAATGGTCAACTTATGTTTCGTATAATTCATTGAAAATTATAGTCATCCATTGAAGATAATAATCGCTAGACAAGTTTACACAAAGAGTGCATGACACTACTTGTACAGCATGTCCATAATTATTATTGAGTAGAAATAAAGATTTTTATACTAGCAAAGGAGAAGCGCAAATTATTAGTCTTTACTACGAAAACAGACAATGAACTACAGGAAATGATTTTCTATCATTTGAATTCAGACATCACCACAAATAAAAAAGTAAAATACTTTCATAATGTTTAGGACTTTAATGTAGAATGCGCGATATAAATCCAAATGAAAAAAGAGTCATAAATATTTAATGCTTAGCCTTTTATCTTTCCAACATTATGTTCTCATTCAGTAGCAGATATCGGTAAACGATTGAATAACAACGGTATTACAACTGTCCAACATAGTTGCAAAATGGAAGATACGAATACATATGCAACGAAAACACAACCAGGTGTTGTTTTTTTTAATTCAATTGTTTGTTCCAAACAAAAGTCAGTTCAATGTGTGAGCATTGATGATGGGCACATTATTTATTGATTACACTTAATTTCAATTCTAAGAGAGAGCAACGATTTATATTGATTATTCCGTTTGCTTAAAATATTGAAATGTTTACTGACAATTTATTCGATTTTGTAGACGAAGAGGTGAAAGAGAATACACACATTGCAACATCGAAGTTCTAAGACGTGTTTAAAATGCCACAGGGAAGTACTAGAATTCAAACTACGACACCAATAAGTCTATATACGTAGCTCGTAACAGACGGATGGCTTTGGAAAATCTTCGTTTGGAATAATTTGGACAATCGCAATGTTCTTAATGTTCGTATTTAGATATTTTAAATAGAATACAATTTAATTTATGTGTACGAATAAATGGTAATGACTGCCTTGTTTACATTGTAATAATTAAACATTGCGATATGTGAATCCGTAACTGTAATCTGTAAATATTTATGTTCATAACATAATTCGCGTCATGTTTGCACTTCACTGTTTTTCAAGAAAAACGAGATTGTATAAAGTTTCAAATGTGATTTTTGGAGGTTTGAACACATGCAGTTTTGTATTTCAAATTTCAAACAAATGTCAATGAAGTCCAACGGATTCATTAAATATTCCTACATCGAGATCCCCATTTATGATGTTTACGAGCAATATCGTGCAGTGTGAATGATGCTTTAGTGTACTTCATATAAAGCAAATCATATTTAGGAAACGTGAACAAATCACCACCGGTCTTTCGAAACAACTTCTGTTAATAAGAGTTCATTTTACATGCATTATACACGACACTGCTCCTTTTTGTGTGTAAAGAACATCACCCTTCTTCAAGTTGTGTTGCGCTGTTACTAACCATCGCTTTCATAATGTGCGTGGACGTGTAATGTATAAATGACATTTGCTCACAGATGTATGTATATTCTATATTATGTTATTCCCTGTATGTTGGTGCATGCGAACACGTCTTGCAGTTTCATGTAAAACAGCCAATATGTGTTTGCCAAAATAATGTAACTGAAATATTGTTAAAATAATATCTTAGCACAACGAATATTGTGGCGACTAGTGTATGTTCTTATCTGAAATACAATTTCTACGCATATTGTATGTTAACACTTTATTACACTACGAACTTACTTCAGTACGAACCATTATTAAACACATACCGAACGGTATTGGCATATATATTTCACGGTCAAACGTTTTGAAGAAAGCGATAATTTTATAATTCACAAGTTTAGTTTTTATTCATTTTAAATAGCGGAAGTTTCTTATATTTGGAATATTAATGCAGAAGCTAACCTGAAAATCAGATGATATATAACCTAGTGCATAAAAGCAAGTAGTAGTCACATTCAACATATTTTGTAAATGTTACAGTAATGAATTTAAAAGTAGTATTCTGGTTCATGTATGTGAAGTTTATTATATTACTGTGAGTTTAACTTAATTATTTTCTATGTTAATTTTGTAAAGTTATGAATAAAATATGTGTATAGCACACTCATTACTTTCTTAGATCGATGTAAAGTTTATGTCTTGCTGTTGTAAAAATTACCATTAATCTTTCCACTTCATTTGAACTAGTCATAGCTAGTGTAGACGTTTTCCAACATTCCTATCATCAATGAAGCCTACGATTTTCTTTATCAACTTCGAAAAGCATTGACACATGTATTCACAAATCATCATCCTTAACAGTAAATGTGTTTAAGTTACATGCCAATGATGTATGCATTTAATTATATATTCGTCAATATTGTTCATAATCAATCGGATGAAATAATCACTTTTGTTCAATTTTATCTCCTGACACTTTTAATGAGAATGACATACACCGTGAGCCTGTGTTTCACATGCATAGATGTCAAAATGATGGAAGTGTTTCTTCTACCCTTTAACAGCGGCTTCTAACTGTAATAGTTATAGCATCACAATCTGTTACTAGATTTTAAATTTCATCAGCGAATAGTTTTTGTTAAGAATAAAAAAATGAAAATGGGAGCGTTAGTAGCCATGGGTCTAGGTACCAGGGAACATGGAACCAAGAATCAACTGAAACATTAAACAATAGAAGAGTGTGCTAGAACAGTAAGCTGTAATAGAATGTTGTGTTGCGAGTATTGTATTTGTGTTTTATTTTTGTTTTCTTTCATGTAAAATTTGATTGCAAGTGTCGATGAGGATGTGTAATCAAACTGATATAGCAATAATTATAGAAATTACTCTGCTATACATTGTAGTTTTGTTGTATATATAAAGAAGCTGAAATATTTGAAAAACACGAGGAACTTATGATGATTAAAACGCAAACAACGTGTGCGAAAAAAATAACGTCTGGCCTGACTGTTTTTCCAATAGATCATATTTGCAATACAAATCTTAATAATGCAAATGTATGCTTTAACACCATCAACATAGTTTTGTGTCATTGTGTATTGTGACTATGTAATCACACCCTGTGCTTTCTTTGCTTGCGTTCCACACTTATTATTACCTCTAAAGTACTGTTCTGAGTTATTTTATTTGATTTAAGTTTAAAACATGGGCATCTCATTTCCCTATATAATAAAATCAGCCTTGGATATATTATCATTATTTTAACATATTCAATATATACCTTGCAATGTGGTTTAATTACCTAATCATATAAGGGAAGATTCATTTTTAATATTTATAAATGAATTTCGATCTCAGTATTGTATTTTATCCTGTTTTTACCACCTACAGTGACCTTATAACGGGTTGGACGGATAAAGTTGGCAAGGTTTACCCTGCTACTAGTGTATTCCTACGCGCCGAATTGAAACATTGTCAACATTAACACAGCATAATATATAAATAACACATGGCTGAGAGGGTGATATAAAATAATATCAACACGAGAAGTGTTATATACAACACAATAACAAGAATGATTCATTTTAGGCACTAGATTTATATCTAGTTTAGGCTTATTGTATGCTCTAACAATGTGTATATGTAACTATAAGATTCAAAGACTTATACTCTACGCGCTGTTTTAATTAACTATATTTATATTTAATCTCTATATTATGAAATACGGGTAATTAAAGCACTACAAAACTCAGACACTAATGCTTACTTAGTATAGGGATCACTGAAGATGTGTGATGTCCGTGTAAGATCATATAATTTCCCATAAGCATTGGAATAGGTTAAAAACAACATGTTTGTTAGCTAACGACACAACAAAATACCTACTTAATTTATTTATCCAAACATAATCAACCATTATAGTTATTGTAATTACAAAGCCATGACAGGCGGTTTTCAGAGAGTTGCTCATAATGGTGTTGGTTTTCTATCTGCTGTTAATATGTTGTTACGACTGTCATCAATATGGGAGCAAATAAAAAGTTAGAAGACCATCCTATAAAATAATGTGCTGTTCATAGTAATTTTATCAGTCGTAAGGTTATGAAATACATAAATACAAAGGTCGCAGTATATCGCAATAAATATCGCGATAAGTTAACACACATCACAATATATTGCAATATGGATTTCTAATATCGTGACATCCCTAATCTTCAGAGATAGTAGATACAAAACTAAATGCAGCCCCAAGAAAAAATCAAGATATTGGATAAAAGTGATACACATTTAATTAGTTGATAATAATGCAACTAACACAGTTAATAAATATATAATATTTCAGATTGTAGTAAATTTTATTTTGATAATTTTGTTGAAAACATACGTGTGAGTTCAAAAAAACAGAGACTGGCTGGTCAGCGTTAGATTAGTAAAGAGACGCTGCAGAAGTAGAAGAAAAAGCTGCAACAGAAAACTTAAGAAGAAGCTGCAACAAAAGAGGAAAAAGCAGAAACTGTGACAGAAAATACAAACAGCAGCTGCAGAAGAAGGCGCTGCAACACGTGCTTCTTTGATGAAAGAACGATCCGTGATTACGTTGATTTTGTTGACTGTGCTATTGTTGTAAAGTAAAATGTGTATTAAAAGCTTATTTTAAGCATGATTTTAACAGCCGCGTTAGTAATAAATTACTACAAATTAAAATAGTACATAAGTAAATAATTATAAATAAATATCATAATTTTGGTGAATTTTGGTGAAAGGAAGCGTTTACTAAGAATATGAATTACGACGTCATGTAACTCGACAACTAATCGCGTCAAACGCCTTATTTTGTTAATACATTATAATAATTTAATACATTATTTAAAATGTATAAAATAATAATTAAATGTTAATACATTATAATAATTTAATACATTATTAAAATGTATAAAATAATAATTAAATGTTAATACATTATAATAATTTAATACATTATAATGTATTGATAATGTATTCGCGAACCAGTTCGTGTTGCTAGTTATTTTACACGTATATGATCGTGATAATTATATTACAATGCAGATCCGCAGATCTTACTTTTTGTTAACACTAGAGTGGAGAAACATGCTGTGAATTTATTAAAGACATACAGATTGGTGACGGAAAAGCAGAAACAATATTTACTGAGACCAAACAAATTATTGAAGATCTAAGTGTTGACAAATTCGTGGCTTTTGCTTCTGATAGATGTAACACAATGGTTGGAAATAATACTGGAGTGGCGAAGCGACTTAAGGACTTCAAACCTGAAATAATCACTGTGCATTGTCACAATCATAGACTGGCCCTTGCAGCGAAAGACGCGTTTGAAAATGTGCTATTGCTTAGAGAGACAGAAAATCGGACTGGTTCACTAGAACAGTTGCAGAGATTGCTTGAAGATGGTAAAACAAAGACAATAAAACAAACTGCACACACTCGATGGCTATCAAACCTTGAAGCTGTCACATCTGTTCGGGACACCTACAAGGCGGTAATTTTGGACTTCTTGCCATCTCGTCAGGCAGTGACAAAGTTACGATAGGCAGTGGACCGTCAGCAAATAGACTTCTTAAGAAATTAAAACTTTACCAGACTGTGCATGTATTTCACTTCTTGTGTGACGCATTGAAACCACTTGCAAACATAGCTTTAGTGTTCGAAGCCAATAATACTGACCTGGCAGCAATCAAACCACTGACTGATGCTACAAGTGCAGCACTGAAAAAACTTCAAGTGCATGATGGATTCAACACCAGAAAAGTGGTCACTCATGAAGGAGCTTGGCATTACACCTAGTGAGCAACAAAAAGTAAGATCTGCAGAAAACAACTTTGTTGACAATCTGATTAAGCAGATCCTGTGTCGACTGGATTCAACTGACTTGATAGACAACCTCAGTGTGTTCAACATGAGAGACACCAGTGCATTCTTTGGCAATGATGAAGTCACTGAACTGGCCGAACATTTTAAGCTAAGTACTGACCATTGCCTAGAATAATGGAACTCCTTAAAAACTGACATTGAATATTTGGACTTGAGTATTGAGTCACCAGCCCATCTTATGAATGCACTAGTGACCATCTCTGTAAAGACTGGGCACCTCTATCCAATCATACAAACAGTGTGCTGTATTGAACTCTTCCGCATCCTTCCTTAACAATTCTGGATCCTTCTTGGCACTTCGGGATCTAATCGGGCTCAATTAAACTGCGGCATTCAAATTGTAAAAGTGTACGAAACATTTGGACGCCGAATGTATTATTCGTTACGGCTTCGGGATCTTCGGCACACCATCGGCAGCCATTCGGAATGTTCTGAAACACATCGCAATTGGCTTGGCATCTTCGGAATGCCTTCTGCGAAGCTTCGTAATCGTTTAGCCGTCCCGAGCCGTCTCTTAGGAGAGCTGAGTTGATGCCGAAAGCTCCCCGAATACGACGAGTGGAAGAGTTCTGTTTCGCATATACGCACGGACAGCTTTGCCGATTATGTAATGAAAGGTGACGAATCGTCACTAAAGAAGCCGATGTCAGCAGAAGGAACGCCTAGCAGGAGCGGTATTTGCCGAACTATAAAATAGCGACAACAGAAGAGATGCTGTCATTTTGCCAATAGTTTTTTAAATTACAAAATCGACATTTTTGTTGTGAATTGAACACTTATCATGTTGCAAGTGAATGGCAAGCTACCAAAGAAGAGATTGGGCGTTAACTATACCATTCAGTCAGCCCCCTGAACACGTTAGTTCGGATGAAGGCGAAAATCCCTGTCTGAAAGCCCAAGCTGGTAAGAAAACACTATGAAAAAGTATCTAAGGGTTGCTCTAGCACACTCAACTCTTCTTCGGCGTACGTGTCCCTATATGTCATGTACCTCAGAGTCATCGCAAGCTTTAAGAGCGTTACGGAACCTGGTGTTTTTTTCCGAATGAGAGGCAGATGGAGTATCTCATCCAATAGTGTTTTGCGTGAGCCACATATACGTTGTGACCTACCATCGATGATGTCTTCTCTGTGTCCAGTGAAAAAACAAGGCAAGCATCAATTTCAGCTTGGATTTAAAACCAAGTGCAAGGTGAATGCCTCTAACATCCATGGTGTCCAACTAGCAACTGTATTCAGATTGTAGTTCTTTATCGTTTATTTACCCCGGCTCTCAAATCGGCATCATTTTAGCATTCTATCGACAACAGATCGGGAACTCTTCAGCATGTTCTGCAATGTTACCGCAACCTGTTCGCACGATCAGGAAACATTTGGGTGCAAGATCCGGAACTGTCGGCATTTTCCGGGTCGCACTCGGCTACTTCGGATAGTTTTCAGGGTTTATACCGCAGCGTGTCGTATGCCACTCCTCGAATACATGCCGAACAAGCACGATGACCATGGTCCGCCCATTTTATCCCGAAACTAGCAAATTTATATCGACAACCCTTACGCAAATAATCGGGGCTGTAGTGGAGGGCAGGCTTTACGGAATAGAACACTTAATCCGTGCAAGCGATAGGTATATTGCACATTTTGGAATACAGCTAAGTTTATCACATGGTGTGTTACTTCGTAAATTCCGGTGTGAAGATGGGATGAAATACTTTTTCTTTATGGGACATAGCTTAATATGAATAAATACATTCAAATGCTGTTTGTTCATAAACTAATATATCATGCTTCTAGAATTCACAGAATTAATGGAGTAAAAATCCTATAGAGCCAAACTACGATTGCTAATGACAAAATCAAATAAAACTCAGTGAAACGAGTAAAACGAATATTGTTACTATTTCTACTACCTACATGTATGTACGTCTTGCCCTTTGGTAATTTTCTTGTGCAAAACATAGCATTTGTCTTTTTTTTTTCTTTTAACATTTTTTCGTTGAAATATGTTCTCATAATGATCTCCATTAAAAATAAAATGTTCTCCAAATCTAAGGAATATAAACCAACAACTACAGCAAATTTTCACGATCATTATATCCTTAGCGCAACACAATCGCTACCAGACAAGACTTCCTATGGTGGCATAGAACTGTCATACGATAACCAATTATGGTTCGCGAACATATTCGTGTTAACTACTTAGCGTTCGCAAACAGATTCGTGTTACCACTTATTTATTATGATATGTATCTGGATATTAAGATAGCGTTTGCGAATATGTTTTTACATTAGGTATATTATCTTGAGGTTGCGAGGTCTTCCAAATAGTCTTACTAAAACGAATAGTATTATCTTACAACGTGAATCTTAACTAGTTAATATTAGCGATACCACTTAATTTGTGCTCGAGGTCTTCCGCATTATCTTACTTAAACGAATATGATCATGATAATTATCTGAGAACCCGAATCTAAACTAGATAATATTCGTGTTACCACTTAATTCGGCGTGAGGTCTTCATTATCTTACTAACACGAGTATTATCATGATAATTATCTGACAACGCGAATCTTATCTAGATACATGTAATATTTGTGTTACCTCTTAATTCGGCGATAGGTCATCATTATCTTACTAACACAAATATTATCACGATAATTGTCTGACAACGCGAATCTTAACTAGATAATATTCGCGTTACAACTTAATTTGTGCGCGAGGTCTTCCGCATTATCGTACTAACACAATTATTATCATGATAATTATCTTATACGAATCTTAACTAGATAATATTCGTGTCACTACTTAATTCTGCGCGAGGTCTTCATTATCTTACTAACATGAATATTATCATGATACTTATCTTATAACGCCAATCTAAACAAGTAAATATTCGCGATTTCACTTAATTTTCATGTATTGCAAATGTATACTCAAACCAGTTGGTGTCGCGTCATCTTACACGAATATTATCACGTTAATTATCTTACAACGCAAATCTTAACACGTTAATATTCGCAATTCAACTTAATTTTTATGTATTGATAATGTATTCGCGAACCAGTTCGTGTTGCTAGTTATTTTACACGTATATGATCATGATAATTATATTACAATGCAAATCTTAACACTTTAATAGTCGTGTTTCCACTTAATTTTCATGTATCGCGAATGCATTCGCAAACCAGTTATCTAACACGAATATTATCATGACAATTATCTGACAACTTAAATATTATCTAGTAAATATTCGCAATACCACTTAATTGTCATGTATAGCAAATGTGTTCGCAAACCAGTTCGTGTTGCAAGTTATCTAACACGAATATTATCATTATAATTATTTTACAACGCAAATTTTAACTAGTTAATACTTGTGATACCACATACGTTTTTATTATTCTGATGTCAGTTCTGGGCAGTTTCAGGCCTGTTTTTTTTCATTAAACAAATACATATTTTACTTCGAACAAATTCGCAAACGCTAACAAGATGTAAGATAAATAACACGAAACTAAAGTGGTAACACGATAATTTTTGCGAAGTAGTTATCGTTAGGCAGTTCAATGCCACCATAACTTGCAACAATAAAATGCCATTTTAATTTTGTTATATTTTTATCTTGAATATTTTTTAAATTTCAAAATGGTTTAATTTCTTTTATCCAAAACATGACATTTGGACAAAAAATATGTGCTTTCAATTTGCATTTAAATTCTGAACAAGTTTATGAATTCATACTTGAGATATCGTGGGTTAGGTCTGTTTATCTCATGGTTCATTAGTTTATACATTTATTACTAAAAATACTCATGTTCAAAGCAAAAATATCTATTTTTAAATATATAAATTCGCGAAAATTATGCGCTCCCACCAAAATAAACAAAATTGAAACAATAATATTTTTATATTTTGCGCTCGCTCGCTCCATATTAAAAAAAAAACGATGACCAAGTTTTCTATTTGGCAATTTCTGGATAGGCCAACACGATGACCAAGTTTTCTATTTGGCAATTCCCGGATAGGCCAACACTATTGCATGGTGGGCGCATCCAAGAATAATGTTGCAATATAATATTGGGTGTATATCTTGATTTCGTCTGACAAATATTTAATTTGAAAGTCATATCGCATGTCATATCTTGTTTAGAATGGAGAAATGCAATTAATTATAAGCCAGTACATACTTCACACCCATAAGTATTCACAGATTGGCAATTTGACAAGTTTTATATTTAAGTCACATATTCCATGAAAAAGTTTTTATAAAGAAGCGAAATATCACTCCTCGCACGGACATATGTGGAAAATATTGTGTCGTTTATGGATAAGCATCAAATGAAATAGATACAATTATAAAGCGTTATTAACGCTTTCTTCGGTATTTTGGAAAACAAGTGTATCACTGTAATAGCGTACACGTTAACGGAAGTAGCTCGGGCTGGCCGATAGTAAGCGTGACAATTGTTTTTTTTTTATCACGGAGATCTCCAGTTTGAGACTCGGCGGAGGAATGTGTTTCCTCTGATATTTTTCGATATGTACTATTTTATTTTGGTTAGTTCAGATGCTTGAATGTTTTAGCTTTTGCAATTTAGACAGTTTATGATATTTTTTTCAAAATTACAAATGTCTGTGTATACGTTCCTTTAATACCAGTACCATTAACAGTATTAGGCGTGTGTCAATATAAACAGGCAGGGTAATATGTAGTCACGATCCGGTCTTGTTTGAACAAATATATTACAAAATCAAAATCTAAACTAATTATTTGAATGTTGGGTCTTTGCACAATATGTTATCAAATATAAGACATAGTTAACAATAACGCTAACATGTTCTACTTCATTGGAAAATCTTACTTACAGAAATATCATTAATTTTGAAACGCACTTATACGGGTCAAGGTCAAGGTCACCATTACTAAAAATAGACAAACAGTTTCTGCTCAATAGCTTGAGAAGACATTGAGATATTTTAATGAAACTTTATATGTAGATACCATCTATCTAGACCTCGCTTGGGATTGCGTATACGGTTGGTGGAGTCAAGGTCAAGGCCACCATTATTTTTATTTTTGTGCTGACTTAAATGCATTTCGTTTTAGTTTTTTGTGGAATTTCCACGTTTCTTATTTTATTTTGTAGTTGTGAGTCACAACTATCGTTTTAATAGTTTTGATGAACAATAAAACAATTACATGATGTTGTCTTTATTTAGTTTTAGACGTAGGTAATAAAACAGATATTTCATTGAACAGTCAAATTGTTTTTCTTTAGACTAAGTATCGGAGCGACATCTTCAACTCTTGCCCTTGGCCTACCGGCCTCGGAGCAACAGTTCAAAAGTTGCCCTCTCTACTTCAGAACAATTATTTGACTGTTATCGAGAGCCAATGAAGTATCTGTATCATTTCTGAACTCTTCGTTGTTCCAGTAGAATTAATTTATTTGACAAAGACATTATTATTCACAAGTGTGTTTTTCCAAATCCTGGACGAATTTGGACATTATCTTATAAACACTTCAATTAATATTTTAATTTGAATAACATTATCAGATTAATTACAAACGAGAAGGATGTAACAAACAGAACAAGATACTTGACTTCTTATCGATTGAATCAATAATTAACACTCAACTACTACTTTAACAATATAGTAAGCAAATATTTCTCCCCAGCTCACATGTCCTATGCCATTGCCATACTTATATTTAAAGTGCCTGAACTCCAGATGGTCCAATCGTAAAAACGAAAAGCAATTTAAACAAATACATGATTCAATTTCATAATAATATAGAACAAATTAAAAAATTAGACACGTATGGTTTTAATTACCTACAAAACTAAGATTTTATATAGTTTTAGCCCACGATTGTCGTGGACGTGTTAATCGTGATGAGTCGGGATGCACAGTGTCCCGATTGTATGTTCCTACGTACACCAATGGTTGTTGTTGGACGAGACTACGGATATTAACGACACGTGTAGGTTTCCGCAGCCGATTCACCACGCTTTCACCAAGATATGTTACGATCAGTTACGGTTGTAAAACGCTAGCGTCAGGTAAACGCTACTGTAACAGACGATTACAAACGAGTGTTAACGTTTCCCCTAAGATTGTAGTAAAATTAAAAACGATTCATCACGATTAACCTACGAGCAGCCAATAATTCTCAAGCTTCACTACGCTTCAAGGCGATTTGGAGATCACGATGCCTCATGCACTCATGCATAATCGTGACACCATCGTAGGGAAACGTAGAGAATGCGTAGTAACATCGCAATATACAGTACAGGCAACGCAACTGAATCGTCCCGTTGTCGTGGTGCATTGTGTATATTCGTGAGTTGTCATGATAGTTGTCGTTAAAGATCCTACTGGAATCGTAACTAAACCGAAGGGAAAGCGTAGACATCTGTATCATATACGTAGCAAAACGTACGATAACGTAGTACAGACTTGTAATATATATGTCATAAGATCCGTCACGATTAATCACGATTAGACACGACAGGCCACGAACGCCTCTACGATGGCTGTGAGAATAACCCAGATTAAGATACGATGGCACTAGGATTGTCCTGCGTTTTGGAGAAATCGTGGCGGTGCTACACTTGCCCACGACACTTTTGAACACGCTTTCCCAAGATTTTGTAAATCGTGGGCAATCGTAGCCAAAATCGTAACAGTGTGACCGGGGCTTAAAAGACTAATTTAACTTCTGATCTGCGCTTCTGAATCAGCCAACGAAACTGTTCGTTATATTAAAGATCTTAAATTCAGACAAATAAACGTGCTTTTACGTATGACAAAACAATAAGTTTAACAAGTCTATGAATGCAATATTTTCCTCGCATGTTGTATGTTTGGCGAACGGTTCGGGGTCAAACAGGTTGGATATGTTGCTTCCCATTTCTTAAATGACACATTAAGTTACATCACTTAGTTGTTTATTTGCCCAAATAAGCAATACGAAAATCAGACTGCGGAAATTAATTCGTTTAAAAAAAGTAAAACGTATACATAGATTGTGCAAATGTTTTAACTTCGGGTGAAAACTTAATTAACATGATTGCATAATATTGTATATTTCTTAAGATTCATCTGCTCTGAAAAAGACCCAACAATGATATAAACTAAATTGTTGGGTGTACAAATGTTTCATGTCTACATTTGTTTAGGAAAAATCAATTGGTAGACCCGCTTCAGCCTTCATAATTCGTTTAATGCACATAGTTTCCAAATTTACCAGTTAACAAAATCAATGTCTACGATTTACAACTAAAAACAATGGTACGAGTGAGCTTTTCAGATAGGAAAGGGCCCCATTGTCTGGATAAAGAATTTTATTAGCTGCCTTTATTATTGGGGAATTGGACGAAGTTGTTTCTTTATATCATAATGTTTGACTAGGTTTATGGCAAGGGTTTGTGTTATTTTCCCCATTTATTTGAATGATTTAATGGAACATTTTATGTTAAATGGCTTGAATGGTATTGATGTTTCGGACCCATATAGCAAATACTTATAAACGATCGGTTTCTAATGTTTACTTTTGGAAGCGACAATAGATTCATATTTACCAATTATGGACCCATATGTGTCCCATATACAATTCCAAGAATGTGTACTAAATAAACTTAACTGTTGTATTGGTTTCTTTACCAATACATCATATGTGTATCATTAAAAATTATCTGGTTTATTTTGTTGTTGGAGTTAACAAAAGTTAGAAAGTAGATGTAATAAATAAATATATTTTGCGTGCAATTCGAACCTGCTAGTCTCTGCATTCGTGAATTAATCACTAGACACAATATCAGTAAGGTATTTTATCGTCTCAAATTGTATTTGAAACTTACCGTCGATCTTTGGGCATACATTTTCTTTATTTTATTTTGTTGAAGATTTGAAAGTATTGTTTATATGCATGTTCATATTGTTATTTATTGCCATTTTCATACTGGCAATTTTCTGGATATCGAACGAATAAGGAGATGATAAGACGTTTTTCAAATAATGTTTTAATATTCGAACGTTGAAGGTGTAGAGTTTTGTTTGTGTAATGACTTACGTTGGACTATTATAGGAACAGAGAAAATAAACAAATGAACTGAACTTATAACTGATGTGTTAATTGTTTTGCTGACTATATGTTTATTACTATTTATGTTCCAAATTTGGCGAACGGTTCGGGGTCACATGGTTTGATATAACAGGGTGAATATAATGGGAAAAGAGTGTACGCATTCTGAGATCAAAATCTATTTAGAATATGGGTTATGTTTGTTTGGCCCTTTTCCTGTTTACATTTTGAGGTCAGAATTGTGAGCATTTGGTATAACCACAGTTAACACATGACTCCTTACCAAGCATGATAACGCAGTTGGTTAAAGCGCGGTCTACTGTCATTTCTTCGAATGGCTTCTATTAAGTAGTGAGTTCGATACCCGCTTGGTGTTTTAATTTTTTCGGACTTTTTGCTCATTAATTTTTTATCAATTATCTTATTGTGCATTATATTATTTGTAGACTGTTTGGCGAAAGCCAACGGTGTTTTGTGAGGGTAATTTCCAAAACAGGCATCGAGGGAAACTACTTCTTTTCTTACCTTTTAATTTTATAAGATTATGTACGTCATGTGTATCATAATATGTATATCACGTGATTTATTACAAGTACAGTTTCTGAAAAAAAGACAATTTATTAAAAATGTTACGTCAAATAATGACACCCCTATTTCCGCTATTTACTTGAATGTAGCCGAAATATTCACCTGGTTGTCCTGGAATTAGACCACTAAATTAATGCGCTACATCGGTTATTTTTGACTCGTTGTGAAAGTGTTACTTCTTGTTATGGATCCTTATTCTAAATATATTGACAACAAATTACTGCAATGTATTAATATTAAGATGTAGTATGAAAAATCGAGAGCGCATAGTACGACCTACTTTCGAGTCAGTAGACAATGCATCACTAAAAATCGATGCGGAAGCCAACGGTCTTTTGTGAGGGTAATCTCTAAAACAGGTATCGCGGAAAACTACTTCTTTTCTTTGCAGGCTACGAGTCAGTAAATCGAAACCTGAAAGGGTCCTTCTTCAAAACAGCAAAGATTAACGAATGTTGTAATAACTTTTAATTTTTTAAGATAACGCATGTCATGTGTATTATAAAATGTAAAATCTTGTAAATTAATTATTACAATTACAGTTTCTAAAAAGGTCAATTTATTTAAAATTTACGTCAAATTAATGATACCCCTTTTTCGCTATTTACTCGAATGTAACCGAAATATTCACCTGGGTTTCTTGGAATAAGACCACTAAATTAATGCGCTACATGGGTTATTTTTGACTTGTATTGAAAATGTTATTTCTTGTTGCCGATTCTTATTTTCAATATTTTGACAACAGATTACTGCAAATATATTAATTGTAAACCTTAGGTTAGAAAATCTAGAGAACGCATTGTATGACCTACTTTTGACCCAGTAGGCTATAATTCCGTTTGCATTTGATAATTATCTTGTAAAATAAATGTTTATTATGATGTCATATGCAATAGAATAAGAAGCCATATAATTAAATTAAATTTTAGGAAATTGAACTTCATTAAAATGAAAGATCTTTAGCAATAATGCACTCATTATTAACATGCTTTCAGTTTCTTTTGCTGCCAACAGTCTTTCTACGCTGTCAGCGTTTTGATTGATTTATTTATTTAATGCACATGTCTTAGTAAACCGCAAATAATATAATTGATCGTGCAATAGAAAGCCAATTGTTCGATGACATAGTCCCTTTACACATCACCTAATGGATGTATAATACAAAACAAATAATAGTGGACTTTACGACTCATTTGGGATAGCCCTTCTAACCATAGTCTACTACTGAACAGTGTGTGATATTGCAGATGCGGCACGTTAAGTAATTGACATTTCACTGAAGAAAAAGTGATGTGCACCCTATGGGGATTGAATCCGGGTCTCAGCGTGAGAGGCGGACACTGTAACTTACTGTCAGTAAATAAATAATTTTATTTCACACTTGAAAAGTTCTATGCGCTCAATGTCGATTCAGTCGTATGCTTTTTAAACAACGGAATTCCGGAAGTGAAATCGATTGGTTATATGGACCACGTGATAAGTTCACAACAACAACATACGAGTTATAAATAGTTCAAAAGCGTTTCGATACTCGGAAGGCTCTGAAGCAGGTGAGACGGCTCCAGAGGGACCTCGTTGTGATCAGTCTGGCTTCAGTGGTCGGATAAGCACTGTAGTGTGTGCTGGGTGAAGCAGAGCGCCAGGGAGGCAGTGTGGCCACAAGAAGAAGACATTGATGCCCTGTACGTAGCATTGTACAAATTGGAGAGACTTGGTTTATTTGGGATTAAGCAGTCAGATGCGAGGAAGCCTTGGGAAAAGTATATTATTTTATTTTTTATCCTATTACTACAGCCAAGTCAATCGGATAACAACACATCGTATAAACGTTAGCTTTATTCGAACGGTATTTTTAGCACACGTTTATTCGATCGTTATTTTTAGCACGCTATTTATTTTAATGTGACATCATACAAAATGGTGACCTTTTTAGTTAACAAAAACATGTTCACGCCGTTTACAGGATTTATGAGCACAGCATAATTTGATAAAACGGATATAACGCAAGTGTTGGATAAAGATCAGGTTTTTCGGCATGCCTCGCGCTACCATGTTTCTCAGCCTTGTATGCTAAACTTGATCTTTATCCAACACTCACATAATATTCTCTCTCTCAATATATAGACTGTCGGAGGCTTCCGAAAGCACCACCGCAAGGTGAGGACGCGCACATACCGCTCGATGGCGGCTTCAGAGTCTGTCTCGACAGCAAACAAGTCGGCGGCTCGCGCTACATCTTTTTACAACACACAACGACGACGTGGACATTGATGACGATGTAAAGATGTTTGTTCACGATCAATTTCAATGTATCTGTTTTCATGAACTATGTTAGAGTTATATGTACTTGCTTAAAGGAAGAATTCAACTGAGCCTATCTCATATCTAAGGTAAAGCGTGCACATTTTAAAACATTAATTTTATAAAGACATGTTGTTCAAAGTGTTATGATGCCTAAAAATAAAAAATAAAAAACAACAAATAAATGTTATACCTAATATTTCAAATACATTAATTAATACAGTCATTTTATTTAAATGTTCTGATGATAAGAAAGTATCAAAGTAGTTAACCCTATATATCTTTACGCATTTTCTTTAAGATTTAAACGATATACACATACAGTAAGCAAATAATTAGTCTAAGAGTTCAGACTTGCTATGGATAATATTTTATTTACAACATAATGTTTAATAAAAACCATATCTACTGATCAATTAAAATATCCATTGCATCCAGATGTGTTTACAACTTAAATTTGCTTACACGAACACGTTTATTTTTATATTTCAAGTTAGAATATCATAACTTTATCGAAATGAGCACACTTCCGCATAATACACAACTGCACTTAAAGACTTCGAGTTATCAGATAGAGGAACATCAAACAGGGCTAGGTTCAACATTTCTTCCGCAACAATGTTCATATAAAGTTATAAAACCGAAACATTTCTTTCCACTTTCACTATTATTAGCTAACATTATACACCAGATAATGGATATTTCTTTCGTAAATCATATACATGTGTTAAGTTTCTTTTTATGTATGATTTCAAAAGGTTATACACAGAATACAGGTACGTATTCGAAAACACAAAATGTGTTGCATTTTATAACAGATTTGTTCGTTGATTAAAATATGTGGTTCCGAAGCCCTTCAATGCATAATTAATCCGAATTTTTTGTTTATTGACAAGATGCCTTTCAACCATAACATAAACATCGCAAAATCTAAATTTAAATAACATGAAATAAGCGTCCTTTTAGTTTTTCAATTGCATTTGAAGGCGTGTTTGTATATCGGTAGAAAATTCAATATGAACTGCGATTTAATCTAAACTGAATTATCAAACAAAAGCAATCATACCGGACGTTCAGTCAAGATATATGTACATTTTTACCAATAAATAAAATACCATCATGATTCATTATTCCAACAAGGTCTGTTCATCATAAATGATCACACCGACTTAATTTGAAATAACGAACTACAGTTATATATATATATATATATAATGTGCAATACTATTACTGTATGAAGTTATAAACACATTGTATAGATTTGGTAGTTAATAAATACATTGTTTAGCTTTGGTAGTTACTGTAGCCGACAGCATTAAGATGTAGTGTTTGATTACCTTTTTTTTTATACTTGGCTAGGTATTTGCAGCGGTGATTTTCAAATGGCTGACACATTTTGTTACAAGTTTTATGACACATATCGCTCAACGTGGCATCAGGCCGTAGCGACGTGTACTGATAATGGTGCATATCTAATGAAATTGGATAGCTTTAATAAGTTGCGAACTGTAAAGTCAATAGTGGAAACCAAAGGTATTTCATACCATTTTTTTGTGTATTTATTAATTAAGCATACTTTATATATTTGCAACCATATTCAAAATGATATATGTGCTGTCATCAGGAGATTTACTGATAACTTTGCATACCTTTATGTTATATATCTCTGTCAAGACATTAATTTGTATAATGTATTTATATCCCTCTGATAAGACTATTTATTCTCAAATGCATTTATATCGCTCTGTTAACACATTATCATCTCAAATGAATTTTATCACGGCCGAGTAGATCTGGGCACAGATTGGAAGGGCATCCCGATCGATGTCTGGGTTGCTGCTCGCCAATACTCAAGGTCTTTTTTGTGGAAAGATGGGACCCCTGTGGCTACCGATTTATGGGATCCAGGTGAACCAAATTACGACGAGCGCGATGAAAACTGCGTCGAAGTCAGGCACGAGAGGCGTCGTTATCTGAATGACGTTTCGTGTGATTTCCACCAAGCATTCATATGCCAAGGTTATTTTTAGATCTTTGTCAGATAATAAAGCAAACACATAGTCTCTGCTGAGGATGTGTATTGATTAATCGAATGATTGACCACATTATTGCTTAAATTGCTTATTTAATTTAGCTATATAAACTATAAATTTCTCTGATGATGCTTTTGTAGCAATTGTTTGGAGACTATATGGAAGTCACCTGTTTCGTATAGTACATTACGCTCCAAACAGTTGCGTTACTGTGAGATTAATATAATTTGTAAATAATAACATGTCAGATTTAAATATACGATTTGTGTCATAAACGTTTAATAGATGGCGCCTTAATAAATCTTAATACAGATTATAATCGCTGTATTAATATAAGAGTCATACCTCGGAAAACTAAACTGACACTGAACTATATGAATAGATATATTTATTATTGATCACTATAACAATGCCTCTATAAGTTTATATATTGCAGTAGGAAATAACTGGATTGTTTGATGAAAGAGGGGCTGTTGGATTTAGTTCGGGTCTTTTTCGTTATCCACTAACAAAAACCCGTTTTATGTGGCAACATCGACACAAACAATTGTATTAATCGAAAAATGCAAATGTACATGTTCTATCGATTGAGACCAGTTTATCCTTCAACCTACAGCTACATTCGGTTTTGAATTAGAAATAATAACTGCGCATTCGCCAACAATCGGTCTGACTCGTCAAGACGCTTTATTTAAATGCATGCAGATTTTTTATTTTTTTTTGAATTTCTCTCTTTATAAGCATTTCTCAACATTTTTAGTATATTATTTAAATATACTGAGATAATTAGAATAAATGGATTATTTTACGTGGCAAAAAAATATAATTTTAGTTTTCAATTTCTCTCTTAAAATGCATTTATGAACATAAGTTATTCTCAATATTTATTATGATATTTATTTTTATATTATTATTTAACTATAATTACATTATTAGAATAAATGTATTATTTTACGTTATAATTTTCGTTTGAAACCGTAAGTCCCTGTTTATCGTATACAATACGTCTTACCTAAAACAAACATAATTCGCTGTTCGTGATATATATCTTGCCTCGTGTTTGGACAATGGATTGACAACCCGAGTCGTATTGTGGGACTAGGAATCAGTAAAAATACTGTTATTCCTATAACAAGCATTGAAGTATCTGCATCCAGGAAAAAATATTAAGCTATATTAAATATTTTTGACCTAAGCGTTATCGAGCATATTATTGCACACATGTGATAACTACAACACAGGCTAAAGAGTTTAACGGGTTGCAACAAGTATACACATAATTTATTTTCCGTACTTTTCCCTGGTCATACCAGTTGGTAAAAATATGATTCTATTATTTCATTCATTTTAGTCAAGTCCCTTTTCTTTTGGTCGCGCATTAAATATAGCATATTGATTTTACACAGGGTCAACTGAAATATCTGCACATTAATATCAATTACGTTACATGACATAATTGATACTGAAATGCAGATGTTTTTATTTGTCGACGTCAGAAAGAAATCAATAAAAATTAGATTAAGGCTGGCTATGTTTGTTTTATAATCCAGACAATATCCATTAAATACGTATTGTGCTTTTAAAAAGAAATGAAAAATAATACAAGGTATATGTTCATTGTATTACTCATTATATATTTTCTTTAAACATATATATTTTTTATTTTCGATTTCACAAACAAGCCGTGATACTTCTTATGTAAGATAATGGTAATACGGATGTTTTTGATGACGTGTGCTTTGAATATTCCCGCAAATCTTTGAGTCTTATCAGTGTCGACTCATTTACAAGAACTCCGCGAAACGCGATGCATACATTATGTTTATCATTAGCCGTACTGTATCGGCTGTCCAAACTATGAATATCGTATATATAGTTTTTACAAGGTTCATTAAAGACATAGTAAACATTATTGTATTTCCAGCCAGGCAGCAGAACTGCTAATAGTTAAAAACTAATTTTTGTCGAATGTAGTAAAGGCTTAAAATCGTAGTACAATACTAAATATAACGTACACGATAAGATTTAACTGAGCTTAACGATCGCATACCTGAATATTAATATAATGAAGTTCAGCTTTTACTGTATGTATTTACTTGTTACGTGTATGATTTCTCTTGAATATTTAGGTCCGATATTCCTACCAACTACATTATTAGCAACAACTTCAGTGCCGGAATCTCCAGCCAAAGTAACAACCACCAGTCTCCAAACAGACATGCCTACAACTTCAAGACAGGAAACTCGCGATACTACTAGTATCTGCTTTATTGTATCATTACCGGTATCGTTGGTGTTGGGACTTCTGCTGGTTACCTTAGTTATTTGTATTTGCGTATCGAGAAGAAAACGTCGGCAAGTACAGTTATTACAAATAATTTTTTTTTTTCATATCCAAACAAAACAACTATTGATTCCTCGCAAGATTATATACTAGTTATAAATAATGGTATTCTCACTTTTACGTGCCTTAAATTTACGACATTGAGTCGTATAATATGAACATTATCTTTTGCTGGTGCTGCTGAAGCGTCATGGACGTTTTCCGTTGATGACAAAATAAATTATAACTATATTTTAAAGATCGTCACCTAGGCAAAACAAGTGGACGACCATTATGATGATATTCTTCATACATACGGTGAGTACAAATGCTGTACGCAGTTGGAACGTCGTTTGTAGATGCAGACTGTGTACAAGTACATGACCTATTAAATGAACATATTATCACTGTTCGGCTGATATATCATCTTTTTAGCATTTATATATATTAAAAATAATGATACTTTCATAAATGACTGTTGCATATGTAACGATTCAAACAGACGAATTCAATTTAATTTGGAAGTGAACTGCGCGTGAACTGAAATCTTTACTAGGACATAAAAAATAAATTTTCAAAAGCGGTACTCTTATTTTGATGAGAAGAGGATTTCAATAAAAACATTTCTGTTTCATCGTTTGTATTGGATTAAGACATTGTTTGTATAGTTGCGGAGCGAAGTCTCTTAGAAAGATCCTGCGATAGAAGGCTGTACACACGAAGGCAACTTCCGTTTTGTCAATATAAGTCAGAAATATTATTTGCCTGGCTAACAAACAACACGCTACCGCAGATGAAGGAAAACGTCTATTTTGTAGTAACGGGGTAATTAACATGCGCTGCATATCGAACACATTTCTGCAAATGGTCAACTTATGTTTCGTATAATTCATTGAACATTATAGTCATCCATTGAAGATAATAATCGCTAGACAAGTTTAAACAAAGAGTGCATGACACTACTTGTACAGCATGTCCATAATTATTATTGAGTAGAAATAAAGATTTTTATACTAGCAAAGGAGAAGCGCAAATTATTAGTCTATACTACGAAAACAGACAATGAACTACAGGAAATGATTTTCTATCATTTGAATTCAGACATCACCACAAATAAAAAAGTAAAATACTTTCATAATGTATAGGACTTGAATGTAGAATGCGCGATATAAATCCAAATGAAAAAAGAGTCATAAATATTTAATGCTTAGCCTTTTATCTTTCCAACATTATGTTCTCATTCAGTAGCAGATATCGGTAAACGATTGAATAACAACGGTATTACAACTGTCCAACATAGTTGCAAAATGGAAGATACGAATTCATATGCAACGAAAACACAACCAGGTATATTTTTTTTTAATTCAATTGTTTGTTCAAAACAAAAGTCGGTTCAATGTGTGAGCATTGATGATGGGCACATTATTTATTGATTACACTTAATTTCAATTCTAAGAGAGAGCAACGATTTATATTGATTATTCCGTTTGCTTAAAATATTGAAATGTTTACTGACAATTTATTCGATTTTGTAGACGAAGAGGTGAAAGAGAATACACACATTGCAACATCGAAGTTCTAAGACGTGTTTAAAATGCCACAGGGAAGTACTAGAATTCAAACTACGACACCAATAAGTCTATATACGTAGCTCGTAACAGACGGATGGCTTTGGAAAATCTTCGTTTGGAATAATTTGGACAATCGCAATGTTCTTAATGTTCGTATTTAGATATTTTAAATAGAATACAATTTAATTTACGTGTACGAATAAATGGTAATGACTGCCTTGTTTACATTGTAATAATTAAACATTGCGATATGTGAATCCGTAACTGTAATCTGTAAATATTTATGTTCATAACATAATTCGCGTCATGTTTGCACTTCACTGTTTTTCAAGAAAAACGAGATTGTATAAAGTTTCAAATGTGATTTTTGGAGGTTTGAACACATGCAGTTTTGTATTTCAAATTTCAAACAAATGTCAATGAAGTCCGACGGATTCATTAAATATTCCTACATCGAGATCCCCATTTATGATTTTTACGAGCAATATCGTGCAGTGTGAATGATGCTTTAGTGTACTTCATATAAAGCAAATCATATTTAGGAAACGTGAACAAATCACCACCGGTCTTTCGAAACAACTTCTGTTAATACGAGTTCATTTTACATGCATTATACACGACACTGCTCCTTTTTGTGTGTAAAGAACATCACCCTTCTTCAAGTTGTGTTGCGCTGTTACTAACCATCGCTTTCATAATGTGCGTGGACGTGTAATGTATAAATGACATTTGCTCACAGATGTATGTATATTCTATATTATGTTATTCCCTGTATGTTGGTGCATGCGAACACGTCTTGCAGTTTCATGTAAAACAGCCAATATGTGTTTGCCAAAATAATGTAACTGAAATATTGTTAAAATAATATCTTAGCACAACGAATATTGTGGCGACTAGTGTATGTTCTTATCTGAAATACAATTTCTACGCATATTGTATGTTAACACTTTATTACACTACGAACTTACTTTAGTACGAACCATTATTAAACACATACCGAACGGTATTGGCATATATATTTCACGGTCAAACGTTTTGAAGAAAGCGATAATTTTATAATTCACAAGTTTTGTTTTTATTCATTTTAAATAGCGGAAGTTTCTTATATTTGTAATATTAATGCAGAAGCTAACCTGAAAATCAGATGATATATAACCTAGTGCATAAAAGCAAGTAGTAGTCACATTCAACATATTTTGTAAATGTTACAGTAATGAATTTAAAAGTAGTATTCTGGTTCATGTATGTGAAGTTTATTATATTACTGTGAGTTTAACTTAATTATTTTCTATGTTAATTTTGTAAAGTTATGAATAAAATGAATGAATAAACTCATTACTTTCTTAGATCGATGTAAAGTTTATGTCTTGCTGTTGTAAAAATTACCATTAATCTTTCCACTTCATTTGAACTAGTCATAGCTAGTGTAGACGTTTTCCAACATTCCTATCATCAATGAAGCCTACGATTTTCTTTATCAACTTCGAAAAGCATTGACACATGTATTCACAAATCATCATCCTTAACAGTAAATGTGTTTAAGTTACATGCCAATGATGTATGCATTTAATTTATATATTCGTCAATATTGTTCATAATCAATCGGATGAAATAATCACGTTTGTTCAATTTTATCTCCTGACACTTTTAATGAGAATGACATACACCGTGAGCCTGTGTTTCACATGCATAGATGTCAAAATGATGGAAGTGTTTCTTCTACCCTTTAACAGCGGCTTCTAACTGTAATAGTAATAGCATCACAATCTGTTACTAGATTTTAAATTTCATCAGCGAATAGTTTTTGTTAAGAATAAAAAAATGAAAATGGGAGCGTTAGTAGCCATGGGTCTGGGTACCAGGGAACATGGAACCAAGAATCAACTGAAACATTAAACAATAGAAGAGTGTGCTAGAACAGTAAGCAGTAATAGAATGTTGTGTTGCGAGTATTGTATTTGTGTTTTATTTTTGTTTTCTTTCATGTAAAATTTGATTGCAAGTGTCGATGAGGATGTGTAATCAAACTGATATAGCAATAATTATAGAAATTACTCTGCTATACATTGTAGTTTTGTTGTATATATAAAGAAGCTGAAATATTTGAAAAACACGAGGAACTTATGATGATTAAAACGCAAACAACTTGTGCGAAAAAAATAACGTCTGGCCTGACTGTTTTTCCAATAGATCATATTTGCAATACAAATCTTAATAATGCAAATGTATGCTTTAACACCATCAACATAGTTTTGTGTCATTGTGTATTGTGACTATGTAATCACACCCTGTGCTTTCTTTGCTTGCGTTCCACACTTATTATTACCTCTAAAGTACTGTTCTGAGTTATTTTATTTGATTTAAGTTTAAAACATGGGCATCTCATTTCCGTATATAATAAAATCAGCCTTGGATATATTATCATTATTTTAACATATTCAATACCTTGCAATGTGGTTTAATTACCTAATCATATAAGGGAAGATGCATTTGCTGTTTTAATATTTATAAATGAATTTCGATCTCAGTATTGTATTTTATCCTGTTTTTACCACCTACAGTGACCTTATAACGGGTTGGACGGATAAAGTTGGCAAGGTTTACCCTGCTACTAGTGTATTCCTACGCGCCGAATTGAAACATTGTCAACATTGACACAGCATAATATATAAATAACACATGGCTGAGAGGGTGATATAAAATAATATCAACACGAGAAGTGTTATATACAACACAATAACAAGAATGATTCATTTTAGGCACTAGATTTATATCTAGTTTAGGCTTATTGTATGCTCTAACAATGTGTATATGTAACTATAAGATTCAAAGACTTATACTCTACGCGCTGTTTTAATTAACTGTATTTATATTTAATCTTTATATTATGAAATACGGGTAATTAAAGCACTACAAAACTCAGACACTAATGCTTACTTAGTATAGGGATCACTGAAGATGTGTGATGTCCGTGTAAGATCGTATAATTTCCCATAAGCATTGGAATAGGTTAAAAACAACATGTTTGTTACCTAACGACACAACAAAATACCTACTTAATTTATTTATCCAAACATTATCAACCATTATAGTTATTGTAATTACAAAGCCATGACAGACGGTTTTCAGAGAGTTGCTCATAATGGTGTTGGTTTTCTATCTGCTGTTAATATGTTGTTACGACTGTCATCAACATGGGTGCAAATAAAAAGTTAGAAGACCATCCTATAAAATAATGTGCTGTTCATAGTAATTTTATCAGTCGTAAGCTTATGAAATACAAAGGTCGCAGTATATCGCAATAAATATCGCGATAAGTTGACACACATCACAATATATTGCAATATGGATTTCTAATATCGTGACATCCCTAATCTTCAGAGATAGTAGATACAAAACTAAATGCAGCCCCAAGAAAAAAGCAAGATATTGGATAAAAGTGATACACATTTAATTAGTTGATAATAATGCAACTAACACAGTTAATAAATATATAATATTTCAGATTGTAGTAAATTTGATTTTGATAATTTTGTTGAAAACATACGTGTGAGTTCAAAAAAACAGAGACTGGTTGGTCAGCGTTAGATTAGTAAAGAGACGCTGCAGAAGTAGAAGAAAAAGCTGCAACAGAAAAATTAAGACGAAGCTGCAACAAAAGAGGAAAAAGCAGAAACTGACAGAAAATACAAACAGCAGCTGCAGAAGAAGGCGCTGCAACACGTACTTCTTTGATGAAAGAACGATCCGTGATTACGTTGATTTTGTTGACTGTGCTATTGTTGTAAAGTAAAATGTGTATTAAAAGCTTATTTTAAGCATGCTACTTTGTTAATCTTTTTCAATGCATGTATATTCAATTATTAACAACTTGTTCGATTCCAAAAATTACACGTATAAGTCAGCTATTTGTATGTTGTAAATACAGTGATCATATAATTGACCGAAGCGGTAGCCGTCAGCCAAGGTCATGTAACATTCCTTCCGGTCAATACTATTAGGTTATTACAGTACTCGTGCACAGCTGAAATACCGTCACATTGGACTCGCCTATCGGCTAGTCCAATATGGTATGTCAGCTGTGTAGTGTCCAAATATATCACCGTATTGTACAGAACGCTGTTATAACCTTTTTATCAGGCCTAAAATAAAATATGGTTTGTTTCCCCTCCCGCGACCGACCCAGCAAACTCGCCGCGACCCCCAAAAATTTATACACCAAAGAAAACAATATTTTATTTTATTTGTGTGTGAAAATGCGTTGTGCGAATCCTTAAAAAGAATACAATAGCATGTACAAATCTTACTTTCAGAAAGACGCTTATAAAATGACTTTAAACGGACAGTTCTCGGTAACGCGTAATTCGGCGTATTTTGACGCATGCGTTTACGAAAAGGACGTCATAACATTCAGTGTCACAATCTAGGCGCAACCATTTCCGCTCGCATATGCATGTTTTTTTTTAAATACAAAGAACGCCCACTGGCAATTAACAAACTCGCCTTTATGCACCAAGTGTCAAATATCGATAAAATCTAGACGCAGGAGGAGTCAGCTTAACAAGAGTTAAACAGTCAGCCAATGAGAACGCATAAAATGTCCAACATGCAAATGAGCGTAGTCGTTAGAAAGTTTATCACGCCCTCATTCTAAACTTAATTGGTAAAGGTACAAGTCATTTGTAACACATTTGCGTTAGGTATGTGTTTTGTTATAGATATGCGTGTTTTTAACAGCCGCGTTAGTAATAAATTACTACAAATTAAAATAGTACATAAGTAAATAATTATAAATAAATATAATAATTTTGGTGAATTTTGGTGAAAGGAACCGTTTACTAAGAATATGAATTACGACGTCATGTAACTCGACAAACTGATCGCGTCAAACGTCTTATTTTGTTAAAAAATACAATTACTAGATCTATTAATAGTTAACGAAAGTGTTATTCAACCTCATCAATTCACACGGATTAGAATAATGCAAAAACTTTGGCTGAGGCAACATTTGAATGAAAGTTAGCGGAACTAAAGTCCTTGTTAAAAATGCGAGTAAATCAACTTCAGCGCCCTTTGTTTTTATTTTAATTTATCAAAAATGTTCTGTTGCTTTCTTTTTATACATGAACAATGTCCTATTTGTTTTTATTTCCATAGAATGCTTAGTCATTTATGCTCTAGCATTTGTTCAGATACAGTATTACAGATTGATGCTTTTAAACACTATCCACGTGTTCAGCGTGTAACACGCTTTTCATCTACAAACTGCTAACCGCAGTTTGACAGTCACCGTTGCTATAGCTGTTGCTAACAGCGTTCTGTTTTGGAAATCCGGCAAATTGCAACGTAACGCTATTACTGCTTAGTTTTAACAGGTTTTTATTATTAACGCTATAGTTTTTAACGTATGTTATTGTTTGTTCAATTTTGATAAATTATTGTAAGGTAATTAGAACGTAAATAAGCAGAACGTTATTAATCTACTACAACGAAAATATTAAGAATTTATACTATAACGTAGCATTTCGAACACAAGGAAAACAGAAATGAAAATGACTTATTGTGTATAAAAATTAAATATTTTTCCGACCTACCGACCCACCCTTTATTAGCATGGGTCGCGGGAGGGGAAACAAACAATAATTTACTTTCGGCCTCATTTACCTATTTATATTTTTGTATTATTTGCATAAGATTTACATTAAACCATACATTCTGCGGAACAGAGCGCGCGCTTTAAATTTTAATAAATTACGTCGCTCTACGTGATAAGTATTTGCAAACATACATGTTTGTCTTTTATTCTTTAACCTGCATTAATGAATTATTTTTAACTGCAAAAACAGCCTTGTGTACCTTAGAATATATTTCACAGAAAGTACCTTGACCTTGTACTAATTGTAAACATTGAGTATGTAGATACTGTATTTAGACGTGTCATGTTTAAAAGGTGATTAGTAGGAAGTGTCTTCAGCTCGTTTATTTAAATTAGTATTACACACTGATGCAAGTTATCGAATTGACTATTACACCGTATTGAAAGTGTTTCATATATATTCATAACTTGAATAACACAATATAGATCTATATGAGTGGTGTTATATGGAAACAAAAATGGATAGTGACGACATAAACCAGATTTTGCTGAACTCTAGGATTGTTGTGTGTCGTGTATGGGTAACGTTCCAAAGAGTAAAATAAAATTTATAACTAGTTTAAGAAGGTGAAATTTATAATCGGATATAGGTTTGGAGACAAATTTACGTTTACACAAACATACGTTTTGACCAGACAAGGCGATTTAGAAAACAAATCGCGTTTCTGGTTAGCACGGTTTACAAAAGAAAAATCTTCAAGGATATATGAAAAGGAATAACACACCTATCTACACACTCAACGTTTACAATTAGTACAATTTCAAGATCGATTTATGCAAAATATTCTAAAGTACGGAAGGCTGTTTAAGCAGTGTAATCAAATAATAAATTAGATGTTAGTGCAGGGTACAGAATAAAAGAAAAACGTGCGTGCAAATTATTTATGACGCAGAATGACGTCGTATAATAATATTGGTAGAACGCGCACTGTTCCGCGGACTGCGTGTTTTTATGAACATATTATGCAAATAAATACAAAACTAAATAGGTATATAATAAAAAGATTAGTTCACATCGTTCTGTACAATACGTTGATATATTAGGACTCGTACACAGTTTAAATACTCACATTGGACTCGCCTATCGGCTCGTCCAATACGATATGTCAGCTGTGTACTCGTCCAAATATATCACCGTATTGTACAGAACGCAGTTAACATACCTAATAATAATGGACGTTCACGTGGCACGAATGACGACAGCTGATTGGAGGATATATTTAGGTACATAATAACACATCATATTCTATGGCCATCTAGTGAATATCTGTATAAGGGTTAGGGTTACTGTCACATAGGATTAATTATTTCGAAAAAAAAACCTATTCATTGATTATTGATGTTTATATTATATCTGCATTTTGGGGTAATTGAATTTTTTATTTTCCAAAGTAAAAACTAATACGGGTAAAAGTCCATATTCAAGTCATCGTAAGTAGGTATTATACATGTAGATTGCACCCAGAAAAAGGTGTGGTTATACTGGTAGTGATGCAACCAAAAATATATATTGTTCGTATTAAAACATTCGTAATCATCCCTTTTCATCCCCAATTTGTATTGCAAACAAAACCGCATGCATCACACCAGACGATAGATATTGTCACACAGTTCATGTCCGTTTTCATCATTATAACTTAATAACGGATGCTATTAGAGATAATGTTTTAAATTAGACATCAAGACGGATATCAATCTTCTCACTCATGCCCTTTGTAATTGCAACCGCATCAGATGAAAAGTAATATAAATAGAAATTTAAATATATACGTCTACATGCAGTTTATTGTACAAAGTCGATGGTTATAACGAATATATTGTTATTTTAAACATTTCACAAAAAAATACGCGTTATTTTCACGTAGTATATATGCATTGAACGAAAGAAACGTTGGTTAGATAAATTAAATCTAAACATTGGTTGTACATAGTCTGGAGGTTATGAGCACAATGCATGAGACATTGTTTTGTTTTTCTTATGTATCTTAATAAAAAGTTAATAACATAGACACTGTCAATACATACTATTGAGATCTACTTGTGCTTCAACATATCTATGGACATCACAAGTAATACATTATAATTGTGGTTATTAGTTGCTAAAAAATCGAGAAACTATTACCCCGTAGTTTGCGTCGTGAAGCATTATTTATTGTACGATGTTTTTAGACATATAAATGAAACATTGTTGTATGTAGAGAATACATGTTTGGTGCCGGGATGGATAAAGTTGAGCCGATCAGGCTTATACAATGAAAATATGGGGAGCTTTAAAATGGATATATTTATCCTGTGCTGTACTCAATTTCATTTTTAAGGCGAAAAAACAGTTACTAAAGGATTATGTTTTAAACTTCCGGACGGCCTCCAACCTAATTACTTGCTTAAAATATGCACACTAACCGAAAACAATAGTTCTCCACTTTAATAGAAACTTTAGATTAAAGCGCTCGCAAAATGCTAAGAAATCTGATGTTCTAAAATCAGTATTCTACACGAGTGAGAAAAAATACATCTGCGTTTGTTGCGAACGAGATAATCGTGTTGTCTTTTTGAAGTTGCATTAAGTCATGTCTTCTACGTCAATCAGTTAACTTTTAAGTCTTCACATTCTGATATTTATATTGCATAGGCATTTTAACATGGGAGGGGTAAGCATTCATAATCTTATGAACGCAATGCCTTATCACCGGCGTAGTAATATCTGTGTGTCCTATTTTATGCAAATTATATTTCGACAAGAATATTTACATGAACTAAGATGTTTTATTATACTGTTCAATGTTACTCTTTTTTTTTGCATTTATTGTTGACGTTTGATTAAATGTTTTTAATTAATATACATGAACATTTCGTTCCAGTTCTTCTTCTACAAAAATCCATTTGACATTTTTTTCACTTTTGCTTGATAGTATTCTATCATGCAAGGTCTACAAGTGTTATTATTAAACAAAGCCATTTTGCTAACAAGTAATATGTACATGTTATTGTATATTAGGTAAACATTACTTTTCTTAAAAGCGACCACAGAAAATCTCCATGACGTATAATTGGTTCAGGAACGTAGCTTTTAAATGGATATGATTTCACATTGATGTGTCTATTTGCTAGATGCATTTAGATCGTGTTATTTATTGCGCATTTATATCACAGTTAATAATGATGAATTATTTAACATGTACAATAAGAAAAAAATGCATTTTGAGATTTATATAAAATGTTATCCTTTCTAATACAAGTTATGTCCAGGCAAAGATAAGAGCTTAGATACGCCCGTGTGGATGCTATTGATCGATGACCTAGCTTACACGTCATCACTTGTTTAGTAATGTCATTTGTGGGTTGTTTTGCATTTTTCTTGCCGAGTGAAAATTTGGATATATGGTGTGGATTTAAAGCATTTAAAAGCATGTAAGTCTCCATCTGTTGTGTTAATAATAAAACAGGATTATCCAGGATCTGTTTCAATCTCAGCCTAGGAATTGTGTGATTTTAAGGTGTCAGAACTGAACTGTGGTATAGAAGTATTCATAATGTGGATTTACTGTCTTGCTAACAAAGCACCTCTTATTTTATATTAATCTTTCTAAAGCATTAATAATGTTTGGTGCTTGTTGGCTATACCGGCCAAAATAGCAGTTCTTCTTGATGTCACAGGTATTTTTGCATTTGTTTAAGTTACTTTTTTAGTTTTGTAGATCTAGCGATATGATTTATGCAAGGAAAATACAAATGTTATGACTCATAATGTTTACATTAAATTTAATTTGTCGCAGAAAATTGAATGTAAAATAAGGAGAAAATGACATTGTTGTAGGGAACTATTTTATTAATCGTAGTTTTCATTATATTTTGTGTAGTTCGGTTACAAGTGGCGGTACTTCGCTGTTCCGATAAGAAAACTGTTGTGCGTGATATTTCTCTTAGAATGGCAATAAAATGCATGTTAAACAAAAATAATATAAAGGAATGCTATGAAATCATCCCAAATAAAATGTAAATATAAGGATCGAAATTAATTTTCGTTGCGTTCATGCGATTATGAACGCAAATGTCAGCGCGCATCATGGATTTGCCAGTTTGACCATTGCGTTCATAATCGCATGAACGCAAACAAAATTTATTTCAATCGTTAAATCAACATGGACGCGAGTGTGTTGAAATAAAAATACAACAACATGTAATTGCAATCCAATATTTTGTGTTTCTATGGTTTGTTTCTATTGTTCTTTTGATAAGGTAATATCAACAGTGTCTTGAATATATGCCTCGAATGTTAACGGTGCGATTGATCCCAGTTCAGTTGTCTATAATTGGAGGACAGAGGGGCATAAATAATTGTTCCAGTCAATTTACGGATGTAGTCTTTGTTGAGTTGTAATCTCTTGTCAATGGAAATTTTTGTAAAGGGTTATTGCTTTAATGAATAATCATTATCTCGGTTTGTTGACCAAAGAAAATGTAACCACAAAAAATAACCCGTTTACAGCAAGTGTTTTGAAATGGAGTGAAAGGACGATATTGTTTACACCGTTATCGAATGCGATGTGCGGGCAACTCTTTATTAAAACTAGAACGTCTGTCAAATTTAGACTACATGTTTTTATCGATGAAAAGACGTGTATTTCATTTTTATGCTGTGTCACTGTGGGAAATGTGGTTATTCGGCTCGTATGAATGCTCTCATAGTAGGATAACCCTTTCCACTCTTTGTTGAAGGGGGATAGGTCCTTTTATCCGTTCGCTCCTTCATAAGGTCACCGTTGGTGGTAAAATCAGGGTGAATTACAATACTAAGCTCGAAATTTATGTATACATATTATAACAGCAAATATATCTAAGGTCAATAGGGAAACGAGATGCTCTTTTTTCAAATTAAATATATAAACAAATAAAGGACAATATGAACAGTACCACCGTTAGAGGTTATAATAAGTGTGGAATGCAAGCAAAGAAAGCACATAGTGTGATTACATAGAAACAATACACAATGGCACAAAAATAGGTTGTTCATGTTAAGGCATACAATTACAAAATGAAAATATATATTGAAATAGTATCTATCGGAAAAAACACTTCTTACTGTTCTAGCATACTATTCTATTGTTTAATGTATATAAAGTTGATTTCTTTGTTCCATGGGCCCTGGGCCCCTGGCTGTTAACGATCTCATTTTCTAACGTTTTAATCTTAGCAAAAACTAATCGCTGATGAAATTCAAAATGTAATAACAGATTGTGATGATTAATATTTGAAGACTAAGTTCGATATTGAGTACATTGGTAATAGTGGGTCCTGATGCTACAATGTGACGTCAGTGAATGTCTAGGAAAAAATGAATAAATAATGACATTTTCCATTACAATAACTATATCAGTTAGAAGCCGCTGTTAAAGGGTCAAACAAACACAACCATCATTTGTTTCAACATCTATGCATGAAAATACAAACTCGCAGTGTATGTCATTCTCGTTAAAAGTGGAGGAAGATAAATGAAAATTGAACATAATTGGATTATTTCATCTGAGTGATTATGAAAAATATTGATGAATAAAATATTAAATGCAAACGTCATTGGTATGTAACTTAAACACATTTACTGTTAAGGATGATGATTTGTGAATACATGTGTCAATGCGTTTCCAAGTTAATCGTAGGCTTCATTTACGCATGATGATAGGAATGTTGGAAAACGTCTTTACTAGCTAGGACTAGTTCAAATAAAGTGCAAAGGTTAACGGTATTTGAAAAACAGAAAGACATAAGAAACTAATGAGTGTGCTATATACATATTTTATTCATAACTTTACAAAATTAACATAGACAATAATTAAGTTAACCTCACAGTAATAGAATAAACTTCACATATATGTACTAGAACAATACTTTCAAATTCATAACATTTACAAAGATATGTTGAATGTGACTACTTCTTGGTTTTATACACTAGGTTACATATCATCTGATTTTTACGTTAGCGTCTGCATTAAATTAAAAATATAAGAAACTTCTGCTATTTAAAATAAATAAAAACAAAACCTGTCGCTGGTAAAATTATCTGTTATTTTACAAAACGTTTGACCCTGAAATAGTTATGCCAATACCGCTCGGTATGAGTTTAATAATGGTTCTTACTGAAGTAATTTCGTAGTGTAATAAAGAGTTAACATACAATGTACGTAGAAATTGTATTTCAAAGTAGAACATACAATAGTTGCCACTATATTCGTTGTGCTAAGCTATAATTTTAATAATTCAGTTACATTATTTTGTCTAACAACTAATGGCTGTTTAACATGAAACGCTTTACAAGTAGTAGTACATCATACAACGTGACAAAGGGTCATGAAGCACTGCGAGACGTATTCTAACACAGCGCATGTACAAATATAAAGAGAATAACACAATAAAGAAAATACATTTGTGAGAAAATGTCATTTATACATTACGCGACCACGCACATTATGAAAGCGATGGTTAGTAACAGCGCAACACATTTACCAACTTGAAGACGGGTGTTGTGTCTCTAAACACAAAAAGGAGCAGTGTCGTGCATAATGCATGTGAAATTAACACTCATTAAAACAAGTTGTTACGAAAGACCGGTGGTGATTTGTTCACGTTTCCTAAATATGATCTGTTTTATATGAAGTACTATAAAGCATATTTCACACCGCACGATATTGCTTGTCAAAATCATAAATTGGGAAACTCTATGCAGAAATATTTAATGAATCCGTAGGACTTCATTGACATTTGTTTAAATTGTAAAATACAAACCTGCATGTATTCAAACTTCCAAATATCACAATTGAAACTTTATACAATCTCGTTTTTATTGACAAACAGTGTAGTGCAACAATATAATGATTACAGCTGTAAACAAGGAAGTCTTTACCATTCATTCGTACAAATAAAACTATGGCATCCTTTCGAAAGAAATGGAAATATAGAGAATGCTTTAATTTGTGAATGGTCAACAGTGTATTTGGAAAATTTAATTTCAATAGGAGCCATAACTATGTCAACATTTAGTGGTTTGTAACCAGAGTTGAACTTGATTTGTATTTTATAATGTTACCCCTATGTACCAAAAATAATTTAAATATGTGAAGCCTTTCATGAGTTATTGTCCATGTTTTTCGGAAATTTAAGTCAAAAAGGGGGGCCATAACTGTGTCAAAATGTAGTGGTTTGCAACCAATGCAAAACTTGACCTGTATTTTATGATGCTACACATATGTACCAATAATTATATAAATATGTCAACCCATTGTTGAGTTATCGCCAGGAAACCATGTGTTTAGGGAATTTATGTCAAATAAAGTGCCATAACTCTGTCAAAATTTATTGTTTTGTAACCAAAGTCGAACTATACCCGTATTTTATGATGCTACACATGTATACCAAGAATTATTTGAATACGTCATGCCATTCTTGATTTATCATCCGGAAATCATTGTTTTTGGGAATTTTAAGTTGAAAAGGGGCCAACACTGTGCCAAAATTTAGTGGTTTGTAACCAACATCAAACTTGACCTGTATTCTATGATGTTACACATGTGTACCAAATATTATTTAAACATGTCAAGCCTTTCTTGAGTTATCATCCGGAACCACGTTTTTAGGGTATTTTAAGTCGAAAAGAGGCCATAACTCTGTGAAAATTTAGTGGTTTGTAACCAACATCGAACTTGACCTATATTCTATGATGTTACACATGTGTATCAAAAAGTATTTGAATATGTCAAGCCTTTCTTGAGTTAACATTCGGAAACCAAAAACCAACAGACCGACAGACCGACAAGCTCACTCCTATATAGCCCCCTAAACTTCGTTTGTGGGGTATAATAAGTGTAGTCAACAAATGATTTATCCATTATCAATGATCACACAACCGACTTTTTTCCTGGAACAAACAATAGAATTAAAAAAAAATCTGGTTGTGTTTTCGGTGCATAAGTATACGTATCTACCATTTTGCAACTTTGTTCGACAGTTTTCTACCGTTGTTTTTCAATAGTTTCCCGATAGCTGCTACTGAATGAGAACATAATACTGAAAGATAAAAAACGAACTATTCCATATTTAGGACTCTGCTTTCATTTGGTTTTATATCGCGCATTCGAACAATCAAAATATATGCACTTCGATATCAATTACGATATATAACGTAATTGATATTGAAGTGCACATATTTCTTCGGTTCGCAGTTCATGTCAACACAGTTTGACCCCATGTAATTTATTAATAAGATATATTTAATACGTGACCAAAAGAAATGGTAATTGACTAAAATATATGTATTAATGTGCTATATATATATAGACTTCCCGACCGAAAGCTAAAAAGTAGTGTCGGACATTTGGTCTGACCACCTGTCAATAGTTGCCGGAGCGAAATTAAATTTGCCGGACCGAAACATTCATTTAAGTATGTATACATACTAACGTATTTTCGCGATCTAAAAGCAACATATTTGACCCACCGTAGTCATTGTTGCTTTAATTAATTTCACACTACGATAAGACAACGACCGTCCAAATTTACTGTTCACGATACTTACAGTACACAAATTCTATTTACATTAAGTATGCACAGGTATTCATGTAAAACCCGTGGTTTGCTAAAAAGCCCGCGAAAATTATGCTGACAATCACAACGCCATATCATCCGCAGCAAAAGCGTGGACGTATTGACCGGGTTATAAAAAAAGTTTGTAGCGCAAAGAACTGTGAAATATTACTTTTGTATACAAGTTTCTTAGCGCAAAACAACACAATTAGGTGTCTGTATGTATGCCGCATATTTTTACTCAATCTTTTGTTGACACCATTATATTACCTCTAAAACGCGAAAGTAGGTACGCGGTGTAGAGAATAGTGTTGTCGTTTAGGCCTTTGACTTACAGTTAGTTTGAACACCCGCCACGTGGACGGCGCGAAACACGTTGTTTCAACACCCATACTTTTAACCATGTTTGTTATTGGGCTGCTAATTAAAGGGACTGCAGTGAAAGGACTTTGTCATGGGTGGCACGCGCAATGTAAGCTGATGACACCAAACTTTTATACTTTGATTTTGCGCAGGTCGGGTTATAGTTGGTCGCACAAGTTTAACTGAAAAAAGTAGCGATGAAGGCGCGAAAATCCAGATCAAACGGCAATTATTTACGGCAGTTTGGGTAATAAGAAAAAAAAATTGCGGCGGATCCGTGGTCTAGTGGTAACGCACTGGCTTCACATCCCAGGGATCGCAGGTTGAAGCCCCCGCTACACCCTAACCTACTAACTCGTCTTTCGCATGAGACTTTAAACCGAGGTGCAGTGTACTAGGTAATTCACACCGGGCTGTAAAAGACCCAGGGTCGCCTCTGGAACGAGGCGTCTCCTGTATCATGCACTACCCCCCGTAAACCTAACAAACAAGTCTTCTGGGGGCGATGACCATATGGGAGAGAAGCCCGGTAAACTCGATAAAAATGTACTACACACACACATAAGAAAATTAATAAAGAACATAATCCACGGACGATTCGCGATGTATTGAAAATCGCGATATAGCGGAGCTGTATTCAATTGTTCAGATATTTATATTTTGTTATCATATAATATATAGGACTGAGTCTTGAAAAAGCTGTCGGACGGTCGGACCGATTCTTAGGAACTAAATATCGGACCCACTCAAAATTTGCCGGTCTTGTATATATATAACAACGGACCTATTATTAATCATGTATACTAAGACCAAACACAACATTATTATGCAAACGCGAATACCTCGACTTTAAATGTAATATGTTCAAAATATTTAATATCTCGACTTTAAATGTAGTATGTTCAAAATATTTAATACCTTGACATATGAATGGCTGTGAGGTGCCACAGGGATGGTCATTCAGATATTTATTCGTTCGCATTTCATGTCAACACAGTTTTCATTCCCAAGTCCATTGTTTGGTTCGTTTGTATCCCAGAAAAAAGAATTAACCTCCGAGCCATCTATACAGTAAAATGTAGTACCATTCTTTTTAGCCTACCCAGAAATGCTGGTAACACCCTTAACAAAGAGGATGAAATGCATATTGCGAGCCGTTCTGATAGCAAACAAAGTACTTAATAGTACAATAAGAATGGATAATTAATATGAAATAAAATAAAATTTATATAATATTAAATTTATATATGAAATATTTATATATGTTTGTACACATTTTGTAGTGAAATAATGCGAATACTGAAAGAAACATTACAGTGTTCAGCAGATATGTACTTCACGAGGTGCAGGATACTTTCATCGTCCACTTTGAGTAAAAAACTGCACTGTCTTCTTTACATTTTGCAGCCTCTTGATCCCAGGTTAAATAATCTTTATAATATTTGTAGCTCGTGGTTCCATACCGGTCGTATCCTTTGGGGAACGTATCTGTTGTTTTTTTTATTTGGAGAAAACACAAAGCATGAATTTTCCAACTAGATTTAAATACATGTAGTGTTTTATAGCTAGTTTTTCGTTATTATTACGTTCAAACCGTTATCGGATATTTACTGAGTGTAAAAATAGCGGAAATTACATTGGAGGCAACAGAGGCAATAGAAAACGCAAAGGTTCCCCTCTGAACAAAGACATTGAGACAAAGCGCTTGAACGTCAATTCGCCGAATACATACATGGCGACCCAAACGGTACAGTACGCCAACGGCCAACAAATTGGCGTGTCAAAACAAATGCAAAAAAGCTCGAAAACCATATGGCGTGAGCCAGCAATATCCACCGGAAATGATGGAAACCCGGAAGCGCCTCATACCCATCATGCTTGAGGCACAGAAGAAACAAAAAGATGCGTACATCATTGGCAATCTCATCAAAATCATCTCCAGTCTGACGCTACTATATTACCATCTGACTGGATCTGATGACTTTGCATTAGAGGTCAAGTTCAGACGACCTTTTCATGAGTCAATCAAAATGTTGCCTTCAAAATGTTGTGGTATAACTTAATATATAAACCACAAAAACTATGCACGAAATTAACGTGAACCTCGGATGTTAACTCGCCTAAGCAATTTCATAGAGCGCAGCAGGGCTGATATTTTATTGTTCGGAAGGTCATTTGAACGATGTCTTCAGATCCTAACAACGTAAGGATTTGATTTTAATAGATTGACATCATTGGCGACAAACTGTATATAAACAAGACACTTTACCAGGAATCAGTGAAACCAGGAAACCGCTAGGACGGGGCGAGAGTGGCATACGATGCACATTGTATGGAACATTGAGGGACTAACCCGGCAGAAAAGGGCGCCATCAGTGGTTTAAAAATATTTAAACCCGTTTGATATTATATTTTAAGTTTTTAAGTGAAACGTAGACTTGTACAAACAGTAACATTAAATTACAGGGTTACACATTGTTTCACTCATATAGAATATATCAAAATAAACGAGCTAAACGTAACAGTATAGGAAGTTTGGTTTATATAAAGAAAATATTGTCAGAGGTATTATATTAGTTAAACATGATCACGATTTTATTTTATGGATAAATTAGACGTTGTTTTAGCATGAAGATGACATTAATTTACTATTTACCTATAAGCGCATAACAATTCACCAATAATTGACATGTTCAATACTAATGTATTTTTCCTACGAGATAATGATATATGCAATTTTCAAAACAAATGATTAGTATACGCTTGTGGTGTTCTATACATAGAGAATGACGTCAGACCGGTGTAGACACAACGCGCTTGTAGTGATGTAATTCGAGAGTTGGGCAGAAGTCGGATTTTGTGCGAAATGATAGCAATATTTTTCAGTTAAACGATGACGACATTGATGTTCGCATTCCTCGGGTTTCCAGTGACTATCACACGAATGCTTGTGGTGAATTATGTAAAGCCCGTGATTTACGAATTTGTAACGGTCGAATAGGCAGCGATGCGAGCATAGCAAATTGACGGTGTCCTATTAATGCCATCGTAGTTTCGCGTCTTCGACATGTGCTTATAAAAGGGCGCCGACGCGCCGACACGATACGCCGAAGCGCCGAGACGCCGACACGATGCGCCGAAGCGATATAAACGTCGCAAATTCGTGTAGTTTTTTTTTCATATGTGGCTATAAGATTGGGCGAAGAAACGAAGGGACGACGTTTATATTGCTTCGGCGCATCGTTTCGGCGCTTCGGCGCATCGTATTAATTGAAACAACGGTTTGAATTAACTGTTTACCTAGACATAGTTACAAGCTGTAAGTTCAGGATTTATATATCCAAACTAAGACTTTCATCTCATATGCTAAAATTAAATCTGGTAGACATGCAAATATTCCTAAAAATGACGAGCATCACTTTGTTACAGTTTGTCCTCTTTATATTAATATAATTTAAAAAAAAAGTTAACAATTTTTTCTTTAACCGACCTAGTATTCATGAATGTATACTTAAATTTACAAGTACGAATTCTAAAGTTCTTTTGAAACTTGCGTTGTACTGTAAACATGCATTTAAAATGAGATTTGATGCTTTAAATTGACAAGTTTAATATGAAAATGGCCTGTATACAACAATTTGAAATGTTGTGTAATGTTCACTTTCGCGTTGCTATGCATGTGCTTATTTATTATTATGTTGTATATGTAACGATGCTTTCTTTTTGTTCAAGTTAAATACAAAATCTTTCTGTTCTAACATTACTTACTTTTTTAAAAATATAATAATAATAATAATTATTATTAATATAAAAATACTAATAATTGTTGTTTTTATCATCATAATCATCCTTATCATTATCGTCATCATCACCATCGTCATCATCATCATCACCATCACCACCTAGATAAAGTACATGTTCGGCTTTGGAGACCTATAGTAAAAAAAAACATGGTTTCCTTACAAAATAACATTAAATTGAAAAGTGTTACAGAGTGATTACCGCAGGAATTGTACAATTAAAAAAACGATACGTACCTGCAACATGAATTGTAATCAAAACTAAAATCACATTAAATGATAAAAACAATTCTCGGAACGATATATCCATTTGAAAAACCATTGTCTCTGAAAGCCAGTGATATCACAAGTGCCGAGAAGAATTTCATCTTGGTGTTACATTAAATGCATAACTATTGCACAATATCCTGCTTCAAGGTTTTCAAATGAATTTGGAAATTGCAACATTTGATCAAGGTTTTCATCGACATAATGAATCATCAGGAATCGAAAACTATTATATTGTTCCTTTTTAAAATCCAATGTCAAAATGTATACATGATTTTAATTACTAAGGATCAATCTTTAATTACATTTGAAAAACTATTTAAAATTCTGAGCACTTAGTTAGTAAATGGTTGATAGCGATGAACATTGTATTATGTCAATGTAACGAGTTTAACGTTAGCCCTAAGATAAAGTTTCTGTCATCTGATGGATTTGCTAATCCGATATTGACTTATTCCTGTGTCGAATAGCGCTGTACTAAGTGAAATGAGATTGTAAGTGTCCACCTGCAATTTTGTAAGCGGCTGTTAAAAGTAAAAGTTTACACATGTAATGCAAGTATAAGTAGATATATTAGAATGATAAAATACTGGTTGAAATTTGTATAACAATGTATAACAGTGCTCAAACAATGTAACTGTTAAAACTACGTATTGTCAATATGCTGTTTAATGTTATAACGACCATGGAAATTGGGCAGCAACTCCTAGAAAGTTAATCACTGATTTTGTAATATCATATGTACTTGGCAATAATTTCATATGTACTTGGCAATAATATCATATGTACTTGGCAATAATATCATATGTACTTGGCAATAATATCATATGTACTTGGCAATAATATCATATGTACTTGGCAATAATATCATATGTACTTGGCAATAATATCATATGTACTTGGCAATAATATCATATGTACTTGGCAATAATATCATATGTACTTGGCAATAATATCATATATACTTGGCAATGTTAGCAGTGTCAATACTATTAGGGTTATATAACAGCGTTCTGAATAATACGGTGATATATTTTGACGATTACACACCTAAAATACGTATTGGACGAGCCGATAGACGAGTCCAGTGTGAGTATTTTCGCTGTGTATTTGTCCAAATATATCGCTGTATTGTACATAGCGCTGTTAAATAATCTTTTTATTATATACCTATTCATATTTTAGTATTATTTGCATAATATTTACATCAAAACACACGGTCCACGGAACAGTGCGCACGCTCTCAATATTAATAAATGGCTCTACGTGATAAATAATTAACAAACATACATTGTTTTTTATTCTGTAAACTGCACTAACATCTAATTAATTAATTAATTCAATTGCTAACAGAGCCTACCGTACTTTAGAATATATTTCACAATAATCAACCTTGTCCTGGTACTCATTGTAAACATTGAGTGTGTAGATACTATATTTAGACGTGTCGTGTTTAAAAGGTGGCGTGATCAATGTGAAGTGTCTGCAGCGCGTTTGTTTAAATTAATATCGCACAGTGATGCAAATTGTCGAATTGCATATTATACAGTTGATTGAAAGTGTTTCATCGATATTCAGAACTAGAATAAAGCAATATAGATCTTTATGAGTGATGCTATATGTAAACAAAACTGAATAGTGACGAGACAGAAACCAGATTTTACTGAACTCTAGGCTTGTTGTCTTGTAGCCTGCAGGCTCTATTTCTGTACCGGTAATGTTACAAACAGTTAAATAAAATTAATAAATAATTTAAGAAGTGACATTTTCATCATCGGATATAGGTTCGGAGACATATTTACGTTTTCACAAAGCATACGTTCTGACCAGACATGGCGATTTAGAAAACAAATCGCGTTTCTGGTTAGCACGGTTGACACAAGAAATATCTTCGTGGATATATAAAAGGAAATATAGTGATTGTTGCTGGAGTTTAAAAGAATAAGTGGATCGGAGTCATCATTGATCGAGGTAACACTAAAAGTTGCATATTCGTTCAGTTTTGGAGTACTCTGATATTATCGTATGTTGATACTCGGACCGTCCAATACGGAAAATATTTTACGCTCGCGTGAAATATTGGACGGTCACGTGGCACGACTGACGACAGCTGATTGGAGGACATAAATAGGTATATAATCATATCATCTGTTGTATATGAATTGAATTGTGCTTTTATACTTAAACAATAAATGTTTTCAAAAATAACACTAGCTGAATGTTGCGTCTGTATAAATTTTGTAAATCATCATATCATTACGAATCATACCTAAATATTGTAGTTAAACGTTTATGAACATACATGCGTAGGTTACGCTTAAAATGAACTTCCATAAAAATAGAATTTTGTAAGGCTGGGAAGATATTGTGAATTTTATTTTATCACATGCTTTACCTTGTTTTCCGTGTAATACAGCCATTACGAATATTTCTATCTTACACATGTGTGAGATAACATTTTGAGCGTTTTCATTGGCTACATATTCTTTGACTGACCAATCGCATGACGTTATTTTGATGAAATGACGTCGTCAACATGAAATGACGTCTCGTCAGTACACAACTTTGAGGATTTTCCAACTTATTTTGGTAAAATTAGAAGGGTTTTTTTCTTTTCAAAGCGTGTGATAATAAAGATCTGACACTCGTTGTCATTTCGTACCATAATTTATTAAACTCGTCCAGGATATTCGTAAGTAATAAGCTCGCCAAAAAAAAGCTCGCATATTAACAAAATTCCTGAACTCGTTTAATAAAATATGGTATGAAATGACAACTCGTGTCAGATCCTATATATTCACATATGAGGACAAACACGATTTTGTCATTTTTTGTACGGATTATATATATTATATATATGTGTTTGAACATATTTTTGTGAAACATTATGTCTATATATTTATCCAGCTTATGTACAACATATTGTTTATAATACATACATGTTTCAATCTTCGGATTACTTCTGTCAAAATTTGCATTGTTTAGAATACAATGTTTAAACTGAACATACGCTGTGTCACGTTAGTTGCATCTACAACATTCATAGTTTTGGTATGCGATATACGTGTGCAGGTCTTAGTATGAGGATTGGCGCCCATGAAACCGATTTAAACCCCACTGATTTGCATTGACCGTTCCAAGGCGGTGACCCCAGTTTTATTCATGTGTGTTTTTTTGTTTGTTATGTGTTTTTGTGATGTGCTGTGTAGTTTTTTTTGGCTATTGGTCACTTGCCATAAATAATGGACCTCGGGCTTTATTTATATTTAAATGGAAAGTCATTTTATGTTATTATGCGTACTTAACCATAATGTGGTGAGGATTTTCGTGACAATAGTGGTTGTCATAATGTCGGCAAATCTGATGTTAGTCTCATGGTGTTAGAGATGGACATGTTGTCGAATATGATGTATATTTGGCAATGCGAAAGGTTGATTTTGATGGTGACGTATTGGTGATTATGGTGGTAGTAGTTTAATAGATAGAAGTGTTGTACAATCGGCATCAGCAGTCGACATCTTTTAAGGTGAAGTTGAAAGGGAACCCATAATCTTTATATAGTCGTCATAATTGAATAATTGATTAAATCAAGTCAAACACCCAGTTATGTTGATTACATCCGTTTCCACGGTTGCAAGCAATCTGTTATTTTTACTAAACTTAGAATTTCATTTAAAATGCTCATTATGTCCAAATTCGTCCAGGGTCCAGGGTCTAGACAAGTACGCTCGTTAGTAATAACCAAATGAACAACTTATTTCACAGTTCATGGTTTGAAATTTCTTTTATTGGTTCCTACAATTGATATGATGCCCGTTGGGAAATACAAGTAGGTATGTTGGTTCATGTAAAAGAATTTGGCTGAGAATCGTCTTGTTTTACAATGTTAGTCCCGCATACATCATTGCTTCTTCCAAATAAAGGAACCTAAAATGCTTAAACACTGCTGGCCCTAAATTATATCTTCCGAACCTACGAATAAGAGGTCGCGGTGGCGTAGTGTATATGGTGTCCGCCTAGCGACCGGGAGGTCCCGGGTTCGATCCCCACTCTGGGAGCGTTCCAAAGACATTAATTACTGGTTTTACCATGAAACAGACTCGAGCATGTCTCAGTAAGCCTAAGGCTTTCGATGCAATAGAGCTAAAATAAATAGGTTTATTCCAAACTAATAGTGTTTAAAGTAATTTCTGCAAATTCATTAATGCAGTGTAAAAGTAAGTGAGAATATAATTTTAAGTATTGCATATACATCTGGCATGAACTATTTCTGATTTACCTCGATCATTTAACAACAACTATCTGTTCAAAAAGTTGCTTTGTTGATATATCTGGGGCTTGTACTGCAAACTTTATAGGAGAACTTAATGTTCTTCCGTAAATTTGTTTGGCGATATTAGGAATTCCTATCTATTCCCTTGCGAATGAACAAATTTTGAAAGATTTTTGCAGTATTTACATTCTAACATTTTGAGTCAACACATGTTTAATATGTTCAGATATACTACTTGTTGTGGTAGAAAATGATAATGGTTTCTTAAAACGTATACCTACACCATCTTGTGTCAAATCCGTGTCGCAAATTACATGCACGTAGCTCGAATAGATAGCTTCAAAGAAGCGAGTCTAACTGTTGATGGCATAATTCCTCTGACGTTCAATCTCTGAATAAGACACGTATGTGGTGTTGATTTTAATGTTGTTATGTTAAATACGTTAATGCAATAATTATTGTCAGCAATAATTATTGTCAGTGGTAGTTTTTGAAAACGCAGTTTCAGTATAAGCTTCAGTATGGAGTTAATCAACATCACTGTTGTTCGATATATTTATGTGCTAGGTCTAAGAGTTTGTTCAAGATTCAGACAGGTGTTTCTTTGAGCTCGTGAATTGTTTTCAGGTTAGAAACCAGTATATTAAATCCCTTTAGGGTCCCAATGGTCTCTTTAGAAAGATGATTTGCACTATTTGATATACGGCCATCTTTCAAGTAGACCACCGGGGATTCCCGACTATTTACTAGTATCTCACCTAAGAGCAAACACAACATTTTGATATGATGTAAACCCCTTTGTTACATCTGTATTAACCTAGTTGTACTATTCATGCACAATTCAAGGGCGACCCGAAAAGCAGAAATGATTTAAAGCGCAGTAGACAATTTGTTAGAGTGTATTCTTTTTTTTAGATTTTCAAGGCACTGTCCCAACTTTTATCTGCGTTTGAAGCGTGTGTGATTTCTGCTGTTTTCGAGTTATTGGGTTGATTTTAGTGTTTTTTCCAACATGACCTGAAGAGAATTCGTGTCAATATTGTTAAGGAATGATTGGAGAGAATATAAATCTGTTGCTTATGTTGAGAAGCTTATCTCTTGCTAGTGTGTGCGCCTTTGCAGACTGAAATGAACCGTTTCGATAATGTTGTACGCTGCTCGTGTTACGATAGACATCATCATCTTTTCGCTCCAATTTCGCTTATTTTGTTTGTAAATTTATTTCAAATACTTTGGCAAAATAAAATCAATCGTTTTTCAAGTTTCTATTTGTAACTACAATCGATCTGTCACAAGCGACCCAAAACTGACTACTAAACCATGTACTTAAGCATCATTATTCAAAGGTTTTTCGAATTCCTTATTGTTACTACACTAAACTCATCTCATCGTGTGTCCGCTAACATAAATAAATGATATATAACCATACGGGGTCTTGAATACGCTATGGGTGGACCACGAAAAATAAGACCACCGTGAATACGATGATTTTACAGTAGTGCATGGTTATATTCATTAACAAAATTGACAAGTATTATAGATATTACCATTGTTGTGTGATATAGTTTTAATACTGGAACAACGTATAACGTTCTTAGATAACACGAAATAAGACATGTTAAATTACATTTATGGAATGCATGACATTTTTTGCTATTACTTATAGTTCCTAGGGAGTGACCAACACTTAACAATGTTCATGTTGTGGGTAATTTTGTTGTGTCAGTAATTGTCTTTTCATAGGTCTTCCTCCAAATGTACTGAGAACGTGCAATATAACAAAAGACAGTTTGACTAACTTTTACCTAGTTTAAATGTATGCAATTTAATAACTGAAACAGCATGAATTCTAATTGATGATCAGCAACGATTATACACAATGATTTGCGCTCAACATAAATAGCTTCGTTTACCGCAATCATTTAACAACAACTATATGTTCATATGTTGCTTTGTTGATTTATCGGGGGTTTGTACAGAAAACTAATAGAAGAACTTAATGTTCTTCCGTAAATTTGTTTGGCGATATTAGTAATTCCTATATGATCACTTGCGAATGGACAAAATTTTAAAGAGTTTGGCACTTATTTCATTATAACATTTTGAGTCAACATATGTTTCATATTTTCATATATACTACTTGTTGTGGTAGAAAAGGACAATGATTTATAAGTTTATTAAAGCGTACGCCAACATATTCTTGACCGCATCTTGTGTCACATCCGTGTCGCAAATTACATGCACGTAGCTCGAATGTATAGCTTCAAAGAAGGACGTCTAACTGTTGATGGCATAATTCCTCTGACGTTTTCATATGGATTTCTGTATGGAGTTAATCACTATCACTGTTGTTCGAAATATTTACGTGCTGAGTGTAAGAGTTTATTGCAGATCAAACAGGTGTTTCATTGAGTTCGTGCATTGTTTACAGGTTAAAAACCAGTATATTGAGTCCCTTTAAGGTCCCAATGGTATCTTTAGAAAGAGGATTCGCTCTATTTGATATACGGCCTTCTTTCGCGTATACCCCAGGGCATTCCCGACTATTTACTGGTATCTTAGCTTAAAGCAAACACAAAAGTTTGATATGATGTTAACCCCTTTTATACATCATTATTAACCTATATGTATCATTCATTCACAATTTCAGATCGAGTAGAAATGTTTCAAAAACGCATTAGACAAATTGTTGGAGTGTATCATTTTTTTTAAGTTTTAAAGGCACTGTCCCAATCTGTATCTGCGGTTTTCGAGTTATTGGGTTGATTTTAGTTTTTTTCCAAAATGTTCTGAAGAGAATTCGGATCATTTTTGTTAATGAATAATTGGAGAGAATATCAAGCTGTTGCATTTTTGAGAAGCATATCTCTTGCTAGTTTGTGCGCCTTTGCATACTAAAATGACCCGTTTTGGATAGTGTTGCAAGTACGCATCTCGTGTTACGATAGACATCATCATCTTTTCACTCATTTTGTTTGTAAATGTGTTTCAAATACTTCGGTAAAATAAATCACTCGTCTTTCACGCTTCCGATTGTAACTTCAAGCGATCTGTCACAAGCGACCCAAAACTGACTTCTAAACAATGCACCTAAGCATCATTATTCAATCGTTTTTCGAATTGCTCATTTTTACTACATTAACCGTACGGGGTATTGATTCCGCAATGGGCGGACCACGAAATACACGAAAATTATACCACCGTGAATACGATGATTTTACAGTAGTGCATGACGATATTCATTTTAAAAAATTTGATAAGTATTATAGCTATTGCCATTCTTGTGTGATTTAGTTTTAATGCTATAGCTACTTATTACGTTCTTAGATAACACGAAATTAGACATGTCATTAGACAGATAATCATTATGGAATGCATTACATTTGTCTGTCATTACTAATCGTTCCTAGGCCGTGACCAACACTTAACAATGTTCATGTATTGGGTAATTTTGTTGTGTAAGTAATTTCATAGGTCTTCCTCCTAATGTAGTGAGAATGTGCAATGTAACAAAAGACAGTTTGACTTACTTTTACCTAGTTTAAATGTTTGCAATTGATTAACTGAAACAACATGAATTCTAAATGTTGATCAGCACAACGATTATACACAACGATTAGCACTCAACATACATAGTTTCGTCCCGACGCATGTGAGTTCCTCTCCGGTCCTTCCACAGCACAATACTAGGGATGTAACGATATAGCAGGAACTCAATCACGTTTCCAAGTTTTTTTTTAAATAACACAGTTCATGATAACACGACAACATGACTTAATAATCAAAACACATGATGTGATAACGATGTTATCGATCACAATATACAATACCTAACAATACACAGTTTTGTTATATGGGATTTTCATTTTTAACAACATTACAGTTGTATCTTGTAAATAATCTCACAATATGATGTATTAAACAGTTTAATAATTTATGTTACAATTTAGCACAACTTTATATTTGTATCTGTTTTCCTATTTATATATAGATTTCAAATATATTGCTAAGAGATAGACGTACTAAAATATAATAATATTCGTCACCTATGCTTCTACTTGACTCGCACATTGGACATTTCCTCGAAGAAACATCCATTCCGGCCCAGCTACATGTCTCAATTGGAAGACGGTGGTTTCTGTTACGAATTTTTATCATAGATTGTAATAAAATATTTGGCGTATTTTTAAGATAATTAACAAAACATAACTAGTATTAAATACTCTGTTATTATAACGGGTGCTTGTACTATGTATAGTGATATTCCATTCATTTAAGAAAATATCACTTAGTGTTTGCTTTACATAACATAGAGGATTTTGAAAAGTGTTTGTACCCCATAATTATGCTAGCATGAACGCATTTTTAAAGTATGCTACTAACATATGAAATCCGTGAAAACAAGTGTATTGAGTATTGCTAAATAACGACTACGTATAACATTATACATAGTTGATGACAACTTCTGATGCAATGAAGATACCAAGTTAGCCCAATAAGAAATAATTCGGGATTCTTTATCACATTAAACTGGTTTTACACAGTGTTACCCAAATCATTTTGCAATAAGCAGTATTAATTTTTTTTGATAACAATAACATGTTTTTAAAATTTAAGATGTACCCTCTGCAGTATTTCATCGTTTCCAAATCACCAGCATCAAGGCAATAATATTTATTGATTGCTATTGTGTACTTGTGTACTTAATTATAAGTAATTGCGTTTCATCATTCCAATAAGATGTGAAAGACAATATGAGTTTATAATTCAATATTTATCACACAAAGTCAAGGCAAATGACCGGTACGAGTATATAGCAACATCCTTCTTATCTGCATCCATCAGATTGTATTAATTGCGTATTCAGAAATTGTGCAGTAAATGCGCATGAATACATTCTATTATGTACATCGATGATCAGATATCACTTAGGAAATCATAAGTTAAGTATCAAACTAATTGAAAATTAACAGATAAAAGACCAGGATATGGAGAATAGAAATAATTTAGTTGTACGTCTTGCTGAAGGGAAAGAACCTTCCGTCTTCCATTAAACCCCGCTCTTTATAAGGCTATTTTCACAAATAATTAAATCAAATCATTGTATAATATTAAATAAAATAGAAGCTATTCACATATATTCTATAGTTACTTTGTTTGCATTGCATGCAAACAACATGAAAATCTACATATTATTCCAAGGGAATTGTAATATGTGAGCTGCAGACGCTATATCCCATCGAGTAATAAAAAAGCGCCGTTTATTTAGGATAAACACGTGAGAGTTTAGTTTTGTCGAGTCGCGCATGCGCATACTTGAATCATGTGCTTGTATGGGAGAAAGCCGCGGTATTTTTAAATCGGGAATAACGCGTTCAATGAAAATGCAAGCTTATTCAACTTCTATTTTTCAATGAAATATGTTGGTTATAACAGTATTTGATCGCGGTCTTTACAAACTATGATGGTTTACGCATGTTTTACCGTTTGTGCATAAGGCCATACCAATTTGATTCTATGTTTAGCGTACCAGGGCAAGTACGTTTTTGGATGCCTGAACGAATAAAAACAACATTTTTGACAAGTGAAAAATCGAGTTGGAAAATGATTTAATATGCCTATAATGACACATTTTGGGTGGTTTCTTAATTGTATTATCTCATTTAATGAACGACATTGTAAATAATATAAGTAATGGATCTAAGTTCAAGTTATATTTTATTTTTGAATAAAGTTGGTGGAAATCTTGCATTTAGGTATGTGAATCATTTGAAATAAGTTAATGGTACTCCACAATTCTGATTTAGAATCTTGCAATTTGTCAATACGTTACCTACAAATATATCTAAAACAATATGAATCGGTATGTTTTGTCTTATAACTATTTTGCATTGTCCTTTTAAGGACATACTTTCAATGTTAAATTCTTTCAATTTAATTTATGATAAAACATTTGTCTATGATTATGAAAATGTTAGTAACTATATATTCGTTGGTGTAAATTTTAGGGTTTGCCAATAGCTATATGATATGATCTAACGTCAGATCAAAAATATTACTTTATGTATGTGTTTTTACCAATATATGTAAAAAAAAAAGTGTGTAACTAGTCTATTTACACAGGTAAAATACTCTGTTAAAGAGGTTCCTGACATGTAGATGATATATAATAATTTTGCAAGTAAACACAAATATGTTTTCTAATCGACTTGTTGTTAGCTGGAGTTTTCAACGAAAAATCTCGGCTAAAGATTAGCGAAAACCGGTCGGTTGGGCGGGCGGGCGGTTGGGCGGTTGGGCGGGCGTTGCGATGTGGTTAACATTTTGCGTTAAAGTTTCGTATTCCTGTCATATTTTCAAAAGTTCTAGGTCAATCTTCATGGAACTTTACAGAAATGTTCTTTGGATGGTCCTCTACCAAACCTGTGAAAATGGTTCCGCTTCACTGCACAAGATGGCCGCCAGAGCTAAAAATAGAATTATGTCTAAACGCCATTTTCTTCTAAACCTATGGCTAGATTTTAAAATAATTTTACACAAATGTTTATTTAGTGTTCCTCTACCAAGCTTATTCATATGGTTCCGCCTCACTTTACAAAATGGCCACTAGAGCTAAAAATAGAATTTGCGTTTAAGTTTCGTATTCCTGTCATATTTTCAAAAGTGCTTGGTCAATCTTCATGAAACTTCATGAACAGAAATGTTCCTTGGATGGTCCTCTATCAAACCTGTGAAAATTGTTCCGCTACACTGCACAAGATGGCCGCTAGAGCTAAATATAGAATTATGTCTAAACGCAAATTTCTTCTAAACCTATGGCTAGATTTTCAAATAATTTTACACAAATGTGTGTTTAGTGTTTCTCTACCAAACTTATTCAAACAGTTCGGCCTCATTGCACAAAATGGCCACTAGAGCTAAAAATAGAATTTGCGTTAAAGTTTTGTATTCCTGTCATATTTTCTGAAGTTCTTGATCAATCTTGATGAAACTTTACACTTTACTAAACTTATTCAAATAGTTCCGCTTCACTGCACACAATGGCCACTAGAGCTTAAAATAGAATTTGCGTTAAAGTTTTGTTTTCCCATCATGTTTTCAAAAGTTCTTGGTCAATCTTCATGAAACTTTACAGAAATGTTCCTTGGATGGTCCTCTACCAAACCTGTGAAAATCGTTCCGCTTCACTGCACAAGATGGCCGCCAGAGCTAAAAATATAAATATGTCTAAACGCCAATTTCTTCTAGACCTATGGCTAGATTTTCAAATAATTTTACCCCAATATTCGTATTTGTCCTCTATCAAACTTATTCAAATGGTTCCGCCTCACTGCACAAAATGGCCACTAGAGCTAAAAATAGAATTTTCTTTAAAGTTTTGTATTCCTGTCATATTTTCTAAAGTTCTTGATCAATCTTGATGAAACTTTACTGCATACATTTGAGATCAACGACATGAAAATTCCATTCTTCTTCACCAACATTGACTTGTACATGTACCCCCATCGGCAAAATAAAAAATCCGTCTTTAATGCGGTTTCCGCATTTTTTTCTTGTTTGTTTTTTCCTGCCTGGTTGGTAGGTTTCGAAAAATCATGTGGACGCTAACAATAGAATCAAATTTGTATGGCCTACAAAACTGCAAAAATAAACCCGCACATTTTAATGCCCATCTGGAGTTCAGTATCTTTAAATATAAAACTTGATCTTGTTATACTGTCGTCGTAACTCATTTAGTAGCAATACCCAAGTCACAATCAATCACCGCTGAGTTAAAGATTTGTTAACCAAATGTTTCGAAGAAAAATTCCGGTTATTAGATTGGGGTATGTCGTTTTTTGGCGGCGTCAACTTTTCGTTTCCGCTCTCTAACTCAAGAACGGATTGAAATATTTTACTGAAACTTGATTCATAGACACCTTATATCGAGACCTCGCTTGAGATTGCATATGGGGTGGGTGGGTTCAAGGTCAAGGTCACCGTTACTAAAAATACAAAAACGGTTTCCGTTCAATAACTTGACAACACATAGAGATATTTTGAATGAAACTTCATACATAGATGCCTTATATCGAGACCTCGCTTGGGATTGCATATGTGGTGGGTGAGGTCAAGGTGAAGGTCACCGTTGCTAAATTAGAAAAACGGTTTCCGCTCAACAACTTCAGAACGCATCGAGATATTTTGGTGAAACTTCATGCATAGTTACCTATATCGACACCTCGCTTGGGATTGTATATGGGGTGGTGGGGTCAGGGTCAAGGTCACCGTTATTAAAAAATAGAAAAACTGTTTCTGCTCAATAACTTGAGAAGGCATCGATATATTTTAATGAAACTTCATATATAGATACATTATAGTGAGACCTCGCTTGGGATTGCATATGGGGTGGGTGATGTCATGGTCAAAGACTCCATTACTAAAAATAGAAAAACGGTTTCCGCTCAATAACTTGAGAACGCATCGAGACATTTTAATGCAACTTCATACATATATACCTTATATTGATGCCTTGCTTGTGATTGCATATGGGGTGGGTGGGGTCACGGTCAAGGTCACCTGGTTCACAGTCAAGGTCACCGTTACTACTAATAGAAAAATGGTTTCCGCTCAATAACTTAAGAATTCATACAGATATTTTAATGAAACTTAATACATAGATACCACACATCAAGACCTCGTTCGGGATTATGGGGTGGGTGGGTTCAAGGTCTAGGTCACCGCTACTAAAATAGAAAAACTGTTTCTGCTCAATAACTTGAGAATGCATCGAGATATTTTAATGAAACTTCATACATATGTACCTTATATCGAAGCCTTGCTTGAGATTGCATATGGGGTGGGTGTGGTCAAGGTTAAGGTGACAGTTACTAAAAATAGAAAATAGTTTCTGCTTAATAACTTGAGAACACATCAAGATATTTTAATGACACTTAATACATAGATTACTTATATTGGGACCTCTTTTGGGATTGCATATGTGGTGGGTGGGGTCAAGGTGACCATTACTAAAAATAGAAAAACGGTTTTCGCTCTATAACTTGACAATGCATCGAGATATTTTCATGAAACCTTATACATGGATACCTTATATCGAGACCTCGCTTGGGATTACATATAGGGTGGGTGAAGTCAAGGTCTCCATTACTAAAAATAGAAAAATGGTTTCCTCTCAAGATATTTGATACCTTGTATCTATACCACGCTTGGGATTGCATATAGGGTGGGTGAGATGAAGGTCAAGGTTAATGTAAATATGTACCCTATAACGAGACCTCTCTCAGGAATGCATATGGCACCCAGAACCTCCTTTCATTATTGTGCTGACTTGTATGCATTTCTTTCGAAAAAATTGGTTTTCGTGGAATTTCCACGTTTCTTGTATTTAAAATACTTTTGGCCAGGGGTCATCGGCCACATGCCGACTACCGGGCCATGTTTTGACGTCAGCAGGATTATTACGCAGAGTTAATATCTGTTCCGACGTCGGCCATCCGAATGACATCGAAAAACCGACAGATATCCGACTGGACATCAGAAACGTAAGCTATATTGCAAGCTTATTTGAGATCAGGTGAATTTGGCAATACTCCTGTCGGGTTCCGAGTTGGTTCCGGCAAGACGTCACTGACAAATTGACTGCCTTCGCCTAACCTTGGTGCTGCATAACCTCTGGCTGAAAATTGGGCATACATCAGAGTCTTTTAAGCCTCTTCATGGCCTGTCACCAATTAGCTGCCATCACAGCTTTCTAGATTTTAACCGCTCTCAAAGTATTTTTATTGTATAGGGTGAAATGCGCAATATGCCAAAGGAAAAATGAGACAATTCCAACAAGGAGGTCTCCAAATACTACAGCCTGAGCGACATTTATTTTTTTGTCAATGCATCACCTCTCTATTTAACTTATTCACAATTTTGCCAACTCTAACCGGATAAATTTGCCGGGCAGGCGCGCTACTTATGCCCATCCGTCCTATAAGAAATGGCTAGCGCGATAACGAAAACAGCTTGATTGTCGTAGGGCCATCGACAAGACATCGGACGAATGCCGACCGGACTCCGAAGGACAATCGTTAGATCGTCAACCATCCACCGCCGAAACCTATGTATAGCATGAATTATATCAGGGAATTCGTCTCCGATCATATAAACGCCGGCCCATGCCTTTCAATTACGTTAATTACGTAGTAGTAAATATGATCTTAGCATAATTCGTTAGAAATCCATCCATCCGTTTTATCAAATATCGCTCATTTATACAATTTTAAAATTCTTTTAAATTTCTTCCCATTGACATATGATAAAATATTTTATTTGGAGAGAAGTATGTATTCTTACAAAGGTTTTGTTCTTGAATAAACGCGTATAACATGGGATAGGGGTTTCTGTCTATGCCATGTTAATATTCAAGGGCGTAGCGCCATATACGCACAATACGCACGTGTGAAAGACAAAACTGCGGAGGATAAAAAATAAAATAAAATATTTGCTGAGAATAAAATATTTGTGTTGAGAACAGAATGGCGAATCGAATGTGTGTATAAATTTCTTATATAAATGACCTGTTAATTGCTCATGATGTAAGCATGAACTTAAAGAAACAAAACTCACGAAAAGGCATTTCTAAACGTCACTGAAGGGGCAACCGTAGATTCTTCCAAATCGAACCCGTCTGAAGCCGATAAATTTAAAACCGTCGTTTCGTGTTGAAAGGATCGACGTTGCGCATGGTGGTTTAAATTCTACATCTTTGCAAACACCAGTCATGATTAATGTTCATGTTTTGATTATTGTCCATAATAATAGGTTCTATATTTTCGTTTTACATTGTGTTTGATTTTGTCGATACAAATCCATGTATGGCACAAGATGCAAATACGTTTCTATACTATAGAAACTAATTAGATCTACTTAAAACGCCAGAAAATTGCCTCAAATACTCCAGAATACACCATTTCCTCCATTATTTCACACTTTTCCGGGGTGGGTTGGTGTGTGTGTGTGTGTGTGTGGGGGGGGGGGGGTTCCAAATCACCACCACCGGGAGGGACAGACGCCTTTCACACCCTCCTCCATGATGAATGTTCTCGTGTGCGTATAAATTTGACAACACTCGCTACACACCTGAATATTTGATGGAGAATATGTAATAAACGCACATTAATTAATACATGCCATCAAATGCAGTCGTTTAAATACAAACTAATACATAATTAAAACAATATTGGCCGAGTAGATGATTGGGATCGGAAAGTCATTATTGAGATGAAATACGTGTATGGTTTGAGACGATTTGACTACTTATAACTTTGTCATTTTTAATGGGAGTAAATATGTACACTAGTAATCTCTATTTATAATTAGTTTTGTTCTTCTTCCAATATTGCAGATGGTCCCTCTATGGGATATTGTTTTTGTCAATGAAAACTATTAAATAACAATATATCAATAAAATATATACAATATAACTAGTGATGGCAACGAATACTAAAACGCTATTCGAATATTCGATTTCAGTATTCGAATATTATTCTAATATTCGGTAATTTTAGGAATGAGCTATCAGTTTATTTTGCGACCAGTATCATCAATTGTTATTATCATCATCTTCAACATTACAACGCATCTGATATGGTACAAAAACTAAACAGATAATCTTAACAGTACGTATAAATAATGTAGAACATGAATTGTTTACAGAAACAAAACTTCAGACATGGAAAAAATGAAAACCAATAAAAGGGCATCAAACTCATATCTAAGGGTCCTTAACAAAAATGAGAGTAGACCTACGCTATTCTGTTCGTAAAGCTTGTATGAAAACTATGGTTATAAAAGATACTCGCAATTCTGATGTCAAACTGTAAACAAAAAAGGCAAAATACGACCTGTAGAATATTTTTTCAGAATGCCTAAACGATTACTTTAGTTTAACCTTTTATTTTGTTAATAATAATATTGTTATTAATACTTAATCCACACTAGCAGTCCCATTAGTGAGACATGGTATCTTTAAAAACATAATTGGACCTGCAGACGAAATATGGGTCCTTATCATAGGTGTCAGTCTACCACCCATGGATTATAATCTGTTTTCACAAGTAGCGCATTCAAGCACCAAAGGTGTTAAAATGGTGTATTAAAATAGCAAACTGTCAAAACAAGAGTATTCAAATAGCAAACTGTCAAAACAAGAGATTACCGCGGCAGATGATTATTTTCAATTTTATTTCTTAAGATTATTTTATTTTAATTTTGATATTCGAAAAGCGATATTGTATTCGAATATTCTGTCAGGTATCCGAATAATCGAATATTCGATTATGCGTTGACATCCCTAAATATAACATATTTCCTTTGGATTCAAAGATTGACATTGTGGCGATGGACTGTCCAAATAAGTGTAATCTAAACGTGTTGCAAATGATGTACGAACGCATATGCGAATGTATTTAAATGTGAACAACGCATACACACTGATAATCAGACACTGCTATTTTCATTGCCACAATAAAATTAACTTATTTGTAACGTGCTGTGGGGGTCGACATCGCCGGACACGCATTACGTTACTCTCGAAGAAGATGCGTAATCAGCAACCCGGAGTATCCGACGATGGGGGTCTAATGCACGAAGTATTCTGGGTTTCCAGTATGAAAGCCCATATGGGTCCCAGCAATAGTGCCCATATGCGTCCCCAACAAGCCGGTCGATATGGGTTTCCTGTATAAAAGCCTATACGGGCCCCATATTGGTCCTGAACAGGAAAACCATATCAAAGCCAATATGTGTCCCCGAAAGCCCACCTAAACGAGATCGCCCAAATGAGTCCAAACAAAAAATCCAAGACCCAGCAAGCAAGCCTGAAATATTTTTCCCTAAATGAAACCACACCGAAACATTCTGAAAACAGGGGCATTTGTTTTTTTTTCCATACGTATATACACTATCTCTTTTTATAGCGTATTGTTCATGAACAGTAAATTCAGATTGTTACAAAAATAAATAAACTTTTATAAATAGAGAATTTAACACTATAAATTTAGTAAATTATTTAATGACCAGTGTAGCTGATTTGGCAGTCTTAAGAGAAATAACTGTGCTAACTGAATAATCTACTTAATTAAAACTTGACAGTATACAGTTCCACATTGTAGTAATGTTTTGTCTACATGGCAATATTTTCCATCGTGAAATACATGGCAAATGCAATACAAAAAATGGATAATGTGAAATAAAACATGTTGCCAACTTCTCTTTACACACGATATTTGCGTACATTTAAATGGAAGACTGATAATGTGAGATATCATCGCACTGAATTAAAAAGTAATGTTATTTACGTGTACAATTGCAAAAATTACCGTTTGTTTTCAACATTTTTGGCGCTGCCAGAAATTTCGTCGATGCACTTTCTCGATAAAAACTACCTCTAAATTATAAATTTTGTGTTTTATTCATGAAAATAAAACCTATAATATGAATATAGGTGCTACCTAGTTAATGGGCAATTAATAGTATTTAACTGTATAAAAAATACTTAGTGTCAAATTATTAATATTCATTAATTTTCTATCGTAGCTCAGCATACATTTGAAGCTAAAAGAATGTGGTTTTCCAGGGCTTTTCACTTAAATCTTTATATTTATTTTTCATTTGTAACATATATTTGACTGAAATAAAAAGTAAGAAACACAGCTACCTCTAAATTATACATTTTGTGTTTTATTCATGAAAATAAAACCTATAATATGAATATAGGTGCTACCTAGTTAATGGGAAATTAATAGTATTTAACAGTATAAAGAATACTTGGTGTCAAATTATTAATATTCATTAATTTTATATGGTAGCTCAGCATACATTGGAAGCTAAAAGAATGTGGTTTTCCTGGGCTTTTCACTTAAATCTTTATATTTATTTTTCATTTGTAACATATATTTGACTGAAATAAAAAGAAAGAAACACAATGAGCATGTGCTTTTTGAAAAACTGAAGAAAAATATACCCATTAAAAAATTAAACAGCTTTATTTAGGCAATTTGTCAACAATAATTATCAAATGTGGCAAATAGTATGCAATTTAAGTTAAATACACCATTTCCACTTGTTCAACAAAATATTTAATAATCAAAGCATTTATTTGAGTGAATTTATGATTATGTTCCCTTTGGGGACACAAAATGCAACCCACACCCTGAACTGTTTTCAGCCCTGGGACAACGCACAATGCATAAACAATATAAGGTGCCTTTTTCACTTCTTTTCCATTTAACTTCATGTCAAAATAGTGTATAAGGCAGTTTAGGCTGTATATGCTGGTAATTAAGGTTGTAAATGCTGGTAATTTAGGCTGCATCCTCACCAACTTACACAGTCAGAGAATCATATGTACTGTTCTGATCACCAGGATAGACCGGGGAAGCATTTCCAGGTGATTTGTGGCAATTCTTCTTCAGCTGCAAATAATTTGTAACAATCCAATAACTGATTGTATTCCATAAGATATCTAACAATATGCATACACAATTTTCTAATATATGTGCAACCCAAACTAAGTCATATTTTACTTTGTTTGGTAAAGCAAATGTCAAAACTGGTTTATTACTATATTTTAATACAAATCCTGTAGAAACACATGTGCGCACTTTCATAAGCAAAGTGGCACAAATATTAAGTATAAGGAGTCAACTATTACCCGGTAGTAGAAAAAGCTGACAAAAACCTTTGTGTCTTGAGGCCTCAAAATTAAGAGACTGACAGATCACCATATTACATGACAGATATACATGTTCATTTGCAAGTTTACATGTATAGAAAGATGGACAAACACAATTAAACACAATCACTAATAATATAATATAAAATTAAGCAATACCATTTCTTAGTTTAAGCATTGAAATGAAAGGCATCACACTATCTTCTAATACAATATTATGTTCGGATTTCAAGACAATGAACATGTACCCAATTCCGTCCATTTTTGGTCTAACTTACAAGTGTTTTATTTCGTTATCAGGATTCAAGCTGGTTCATCATATGTACGATCTGGTGATGGTTATTTATTTGATTTGGTTCTGATTTTCTTTCAGTAAGCTATTGCTTCTTGCTCCTGATTTTCCTTGGGCAGTTGTTTTGTTGTGTCCGGTTACTTTCGATTTCTCATATATAAACATAATACAGTCATTGAAGTAATTCCGAATCACTGGTAGTTCCGGGTCACTTTAAGATTAACGGTTCTGAAAATAATTGCAGCCTTTTAGATTTTTATTAAATGTTGTTTGAACAGCAATACCTTTGCAGTAAATCACAAAAGTTCAACTCTGTATGCTGTTCACTGAACCGAAACAGGGTTTTATGAATAATACATGTTGAACAATCTACCTGAACACCGGTTGCAGAAACTAGGCTACGTTTTATTCATCGCGATAAAACATCGAAAATGTCCAGTAAATGGGCACATTTATGGTATCAATTAGTAAATAAATGTATATTCTGTGTAATTGATACATTAGAAAACACCTGCTTTCCAAATGTGTGCAGAAAAGAACGGTTATGACAACACATTTGTATTGGAGTGTTCCGGGTCACTTGAACGGACATCATTGTTTAATTGGGATATGTCAAAAAATTTATTGTGTATATTCCTTATGGAATATCTCCATGGATTGGTCGGGTCAGTATGCACCATGTAAGACAATTATTGTTCGACCAATATTAATTATTTGTATTACACAAATAAGGGTATATTATAGGTATGCTTCTCATAGGTTTTATTTACCCTTCTATTGGTAATAAATAACATAACAGTTTTTCGTGGTATTTCAAACAGAAGACTGGGTCTAGCCATTGGGCGAACAAAGAAGACCCTTGAATGTTTTAATGTTTTCAGATAGTTTAAGTCATTAATATCATTATTACAGCTGAGCGATGTAAGCAAGTATAGTATACGTGTATGTTATATGTATTGTATGTATTCAAAAGCTGTCAGATTGTTCAATACTGTCTTTTTAATAGAAGCAGAGACTGAGTTCCATATTTATAATGTGTTTTGTTCATACTTTTATATACAATGCTCTATAGTGTCCTCCACATAATAGTCTCGAGTTCCATTCCGATTTATGTTTACAGATGACATATCATCATTTTGCTGTAGTATGTATGTGTTTTGGAGTGTTGATTTTACCATCGGAATGGTGCTACCTGTATATCTTATGCAATCATTATGTGTTTTGTTACTCTTATATTCTTAGGTTGTTAATTTTATCAATATGCTTATGCTTGTCATCAAAGTGTTGATCTGGTTGTTACTGGTGACAAATGTATGTTTAGAAAGTATGTACAATTAACACATTGCGCACGTGAATGAATTTTGGATAGTTTATCGCATTGCGCCTAATGTACAGATTTCATTTATTTCGCGGATTATTTTAATTATTTTAGCTGTTATTTTTAGGTATACTTTTACTCATCAAAAGCATTGACATACGTTGATAAATTATAAGAAGATTTTATTGTTGCAGTCTAACACCTGAATGACTATGTAAGCTATATGGCTTTGTACCTGTTCATATATTGACCCACATCCTATATGAAATATAAATAAGATGACAAACGTGGGAAAATCATCAATATGCCTAACTATTATGTTGTGATTATTGTTGTCCGGTTTCCAGAAATGAATATATCTACCTAGTGGTGTAGTTTAACAACAACTAAGTCAGAATGACAGTTAAAAATGCTTTTAAAACAAACCTTAGGCATAATAAATATGTTTGTTTCAGGTAACATGACCAAAAAAATAGGGTAGGTAGGTAGGTAATTGTTTTTTTTTAGTGAATGGTCTACTTGAAGCGTCAACAACTGAATGAATATTCAAATTAATATACTTAAATTGTTTAGAAGTGGATGTTTTAATTAAACAACTTTTGCTGGAAATGTTTATCATTTATGCACTTAAAATATGATACAATTTGACTATATTATCATATAAATTTCCAAATACATAAAAATCATTACAATCTGTGAAAACCAGGCCACCTGTCCAGTTTACATCTATATTAAAGTCAATTTGCGAGGCACTGATTTTTATTATTAAATGGTCATATCGTATCAAAATGTATACGCAGTAAACTGAATATAAACAAACTTGTGTGCTTGTTAAAATGTATACATCATTACTAACTAGATTCCAGATGTACAAGTTTACTGTTTCTTAAAGTTATGATACAGCTAATGCTACATTCTTCAGTATAGTTATTAACGACTGGAATTCTGCAACAGATTACATTAAAAGGATAGACAAGTAGATAAATTTAAAACATCTGTTAAGAATCATCCTTAAGCATGGCAACAAATAATTGAATTTTACACTGTGATGTACATGAACGTTTATGTTTTATATGTGCAAAATGGTACTGCCTCAGTGAAATTGCCATGTATATCAAAATGAAACAAAAGTATGCTGTAGAAACTGTATTATTTTAAAGACGATATAAACAACTCCAGGGTAGATAAAAACAGTTTAAAATAAAATGTTTTAAAGCGTTTTCGTTTTTGTCATTTCTGTTAAGTTTAAATGAGAATGGTTTAACTACTACAATAATTACCATCATAAAAACTTACTTTAATACTACATAGGAAGGAAGTATTGAATGGGATTCAGCCATTAAATGATATGACAATGTATGTGAAACGCTTTTAACAAATTAACAGAAAAGTCGTCCAGACGAATCGGTTGACGAAATAAACCGCAAGAAATCGCTTATTACCACAAGAAAATATACTCGAGAGAAAAAAATTACAGAAAAGAAAAATAATCCAACAAACTCAATACAATTTTCTAGGGTCGGGGCATTTTTGTAAGGGTAGGTCGGGATACCTGAAACAAACATTTTTTTTAAGCCTTAAAGGAAACTGTAGCAGATGTGCCAAGTGACGCTGAATGCGTAATTGATTCGCACCCCCCGCAATCATTGCATACAGTTAAACAAAATATTTAACAACAATGCTTAATGTTAATAAATGTTTCAAACACGCATATTGAAGTTGAAATATCTGACTTCCAAAGTATATTTAGGTTTACGTGATTATAAGTACATTTAAAATGAAAAGAATTTTGTCGTTAGTGACCCGGAACTACAAAAACTGATAGTACGAGCATGTATACAATAATGTTATTTTATAAAAAAGAATTTGCTTATATTAAAAATAAGACGTGTTAGACAAGAATCAGAATAAAACAGGCATCATAAGAACAGGGTAATAAAATTTACCGACAGTTACATATACCGACATAAAATAACCCGCGGAAAATGATTTCAGTTGTACTTCTTGGATGACGTCACAGTTATAATGTGCAAAGTAGCATATTACATTTTTATTTAATGTTTAGTCAAACAATGTACATAATCATTTCCTATTGAGAAAGTAATAAACAAACAAACAACAACAACAATATACACAACTTTTGTAAAAATGGCATTGTATTTTAACCAATCTTTATAGATAATGACAGTTACCTCCGGTTTCGACACTCTTCGCATCAGTTAATTCCCTTTTCATGGAAAAAATTGGTTTCCGACCCGACCTTTCAGCGCGGTTTTGACGAAAAATTGTGGGTTCCATAGGTATATCCAAAAACCGATACGTATATGCGGTCAACGCCCGCCGCTTCGCCCGTATTAAAAGCTAAACAAATTAATTTCGCGCACCTGTTCAGGGTTGTTGTCGGTTATTGGGAGGCCAAAATGGGGCCCAAATAGGTCCCATTTGGGTTGATGATTATTCGTTTATGTGTTGAAATACTATTTTTAGATAAAATGATAGTAGCTTAGCTCACTGTAGTCACATACTAGCGCAGATAAATAAGTTTAAAAAATATATATATTTCAGTCCATTTTTCTTAACAGTGTTGTAATATGGTAACCATCTGTGACCCATATGGGCCAACTTATATGGTAAAAATGATAGTAATATATTTTGTAATGAGCACTTAGCATAACACTTCCTTGTAAAATTGTCTACTTATCGATAGAACAATGAAAAGGAGGCAAGACAGGAAGTTACTCAGCTTTGGACATATTAGTCAGCATCTGGACAACACATCCATTGACACACATCCACATATATATACACTGCTTTATAATTCCTAGATACAAACGTCTCGATATGTTTCTTCTTGACTACGACTCAGCAAGCGATTTACTCCTTATACCTTTATTAACAAAACAAAATGAATTTCAAATTAGCCTTAGGTTTTGTATAGTTAATTATCTTTGGACGCCTTTAATGTCATTGACTCTGTTGTGAAGTCATTCTCAAGGATTCATAGTGGTGCTCTTGTAACGAACTGGTTACATGGTCCACCTTTGTTGTAGATCTGCCAAAAATAATGATTTGATGTTTTTAAATATCACAAACATATACACCTGTTGAATCCGTAATAACATATGGTATAGTCCATTTATCATGTAAGTGTAACATTAATACATTACAACCATACAGATACCAAACATCTACTTACTGGCGCTTTCTTCTCTTTAGGTATATACAGATACCCAGGATATTTGCTCCAAAAAGAAGACTAAAACCAGATGATACCGTAATAATTGCAATCAGCAATGATTTGCTGCATCCTTCATTATAAGTTGACTGTCCGTTTGATGGACCAATTGTTTGGAAGGTCAGATCTATATCAAACAGTATTGACAAAGATTATAGAAGAGCGTTTTTAACATGGTGCAAACGATAAATTCTTTCCTTAAATAGTGTATCATGTGCAAAACAATACCAAATGTAGTTTTCATTATTAATTTGAACTGTATAGTGTAGGATTTTCAATAAGTATAATATGCATGATCGAAAAATAAAGTGTCATGTACAGTTTATCTTAAGCGTCGATCGGTTAGTTTAAGACTTAGAGATTTACACATTACACCATTATTACATAATTTAGTAGTTGGCACCTTGGCATATAAATGGTCGACCCTCTTCACAGTTTCTGTCATTCAAATATTTAAAATAGCGTTCTTTGATTTCAATGCAGTTCTCGTTGAGGTCTTCGTAATTATTTGGCTCTCCGTCGGCAAAGAATTCTTCCGAAACTTTGGTACCATCTTCCCAAAAGAACGTACTTGCGTTTGTCGATAATCTCTTTGCGCCAACCCAGACTCCAACCGGATCGCCTATGTAATCACAAAACAGCAACTCGATCAACACATACAAGGCATTTAGTAATCAGTATCAATATTTGAGACAAACTTATGTCCAAAACTGTATTCCTAGGCAAGCCGAAATAAAGCAATATAACACACAATACTTGACAAAAACATACACAGTTAATACAGTTGTTTCAATAACAACATCAAACAAAACACGTACAATAGAAACAATGACATTTGACACACAGTCATTTTAATAATACAGTAACTAATCGAATGCTGACGAGATTTTGCAATAACAAATAGCAATGTTAAAGCATGTAATATTATCATACCTTTTCATCACGTAAACTAATACATTTAATTACACAGGACAATCTACGAGCGCAATAAAAAAATTTTGAAATATAAGATTGTGTAATACTGTATTTAAGTAAAATTGACGAAATTAGTAGAACAAACCTGATTACAAAATTGTACCTTGTCTGTGTTGTACTAATTTTGCGAGTGCTAAGGATTCTCTATCATTCGTCTTGAGTAACGCTGCTCCATCTGACTTGCAAACAGCGCTAGCGTGGTCCCAGGACAAAGCATTCCAATAGAATTTATAGCATATGTTTCCTCTTATTGTGTAACCTCGACGACATGTTCCTTTTCAAACAGAATAATACGTTCATGTTGTAAAAACGGGATACAGTTTTGACAATATATACATGTACTTTCTTCGAACATGCAAACCCATTTCACCATCAATATACAATACATGATACCATACAACCATAACCGTATTAACATCCTCTGTTCAAATATTTTTTTATCAACACACTCACTGTCATTGCAAGCAAGCAAAACATGGATATAAATATGCGTAACCTGTGACATCTTTGCAATAATAATATTATCACAATATTTATTGTAAGTAATATATCAGGAACAAAAAGCGGTGTTTAGTGTGCAACGATGTTGATCAATGCATTTATTCTGAAATTCTTAGTTCTTCTTTTTATACCACACTTAGGCCAATTGTAAATGTTACCACACACCAAAACAAATATCCAAAATACCTTGACATATCCACGGATGCTGGGTGTCACAAGAAACGACATTCAAATACGAGTTTGGTTGATATCTGATTTCAGAGCAATTTTCATTTGTATCGCCATTAGGTCTTCCAAACTCCCATGACGCATCGTTCACACGTGTATTATCCTTCCAGTAAAAGTGTTCACCAATCCTAGCAGCGCCAGCCCATACACTTTTATTCATATCTAGAAAAGGGTAAACAACAATTTAGGATGATGAGTTTCATAAAATCATACATGCAGATATTCTTACGATAAGCACACCCGACATTTGCATAACATGTATATAGTTTTCATGTAAAATAAATGATTGTATTAATAAATGATCTGCATAATAGATAAACTGTCCTCAATACAATATGTATTGGAAGTAGGGATGGCAAAAGTATTCGAATATTCGATTGAATGATCGCCATTCGAATAGTTAAAACGTCATTCGAACATTCGCAAATATGTATAGCTTTTTTATTTTTTAAAATAACTTTTAGATTATAGAAAGTATTTTTCTGTCAACATAAAGGTAGTATTTCACCAATAGATACCTAATTCCGTGTTTTCAATAGAATGCCCTTTGTCGCGTGTCAGACCGAGAGATATTGATTACACGGGTCAGTTTCAGCGGCCACCGTCTTGTTGCCATTAGTTGTTATATCACACAGTAGGAAACCATAACTGATGATTGGTAATTAAAACTCGCGTTTAGACTTGTGGAAAGAGTAACAAAAAAAATTACAGAAGTGCGATCATACATTTAGAAATCACTATAGCACAGAGACTTTGCTCAAATTTGGTAATACACGTATGCTTATCGGAGCGTACGTTTATTGATAAATTATAAAATATGTGAGGTTTTTTGAAAAAATATGTCAGTTGTTTATGTTGTTTTACTGTGCAATTTATGCACTAATTAGAAAGCGAAATATAGGAATTTCCAGGAAACTCCAGAGACATCGGAGACATCACTAGGAGAGACAACACTAGGAGAGAAACCCTCATTACCATCCGCTGGTCCTTTATTTGAGGCAAGTGACCAATTGGCTTCATTTGAGGCCAGTGACCAATTTTCTCTACAATGCAATCATACAGTTGTTGTAAATGAATGGTTTATGTCTCCTGGGCCACAAAGTTTGAAGTATTTAATCCGATTCTATGCGAATATTCGAATATTCTATCGAATGAAAAAGCGAACATTCGAATACCAAGTTTTTGTATTCGATTTTATCCCTAATTGGAATATGTGTTTAGTAACGGGACACTGATAAATAAATTGTAAACGGCCTAGAAAGATATATTTCGGGGACTGTGTGCTAAGTATCACACTCAGTATAAGCTACTTGATGTTTAACGGACGTTCGAAAGCATACACATGACAATGGACCACAGACAATTAATACACAGAAAAGCTCACCTTTGAACTCATTTATAATTAAATACCATTTTAACTGCTGTTTAATGATAATTGCAAAATTCGATCCGGAATTATAAAACACCATTCTTTACTATTTTTATCCATTATTGTCTTCACGAGGAAAAGTGTACGCGGTTCGTCAACTTTGATTAGGGTTGCACCATCTTCTGTACATCTCTCATCAGCATCCTTCCAGGAAACGTCATTCGAATACATTTTGTAGCATAAAGGGCCAATTTCGTCATAGTCGCTGCGGCAGTTACCTGCCCAAATAAATAAAAGCACTTTGGTATTATGTTTTATTACATTGCTGCAACTTCAGGCTAAGGTTTGTAATCCATATTATAATTATGTTCCGTAGCATTACATATGAAACTGCATATGAAACGCGACTATATATATATATGAGAAATTTCTATAATGAAAGTACAAACACGTTACATGGGATTATAAATTTATATTAAAAATATAGCCAACGCGTTTCGACAAAGCTCATCAGGGCATATTACAATATATTGTCATAAAGATAACGTCATTTCAATTATAACGTCATAACTTCAACAATTATTAAATGCAATTTAATTATGGTTTAAATATATAAATAAAATATTGCTCTTTCGCTAACCTAGCTGAAACACTGTCCGAAAATAATTTATAAAAAGGAAAAATTTGAAATTTAGGTTCAGATGTAGAACACTCATCCCGGTGTTTACTTAGATGGCATCTGTCCTGTTGAGGGGCCATTTGTTGTTTATAAGCAGATCTTCTATGTCTAAGTTTATCGCCAGTTTGTCCAATATAAATGTTCTTGCATCCATTGCATACTAATACATAAAAAACATTTTTAACATCACACGAAATATTAGTTTTTATAGTAAACAGTTAACCGTTAAAATTAAATTAATTTTCTTCATTAATATAGTTACAGAGCGCACATCTAGGGTCGTTACATTTGGTTATTTGAGGTTCTTGAGAGTAAAAGCTTGATTTAGTCAGTTATTATTATATTATCTGAAATTATTTTGTTCATAACAGAGTCCGTTTTTAAAATGTCTATGTTGTTTTTCAGCAAGCCAAATATTGTTTTATTCTTTGGATTATGTGTGGAAATAAATGGAACAATATTATTATTTTGTTTTGTTGCGTTTGAAAGTAATTCAATTCTAGGGATTGTAAGTGCTTTCTGAATTCCTTTATTTATAACTGATTTTGGATCAAAAATCAGTTATAAATTAAGGAATTCAGAAAGCACTTTAAATCCCTAGAAATGAATTACTATATATATATTAAAGATAAAAAAAGTGAACAACTTATGACATACATAAACAAACACATACTAAATTTATTCGCGATGCAATCGAATGTATATATGGATGAAGTATGCCCAGTCTAAAGAACAAATCTCATAATGTAAGAAAACAAAAGTATCATTCCGCAAATCACTTCTCAAATAACATTCTCGACTAATATAAGTCACTGTGTCAAAGTTCTGACAAAAACGCAACAGCAGAGCGTCTTCATAGACGAATAGTATACAAGCAATACATAAACATTCGATTGCCAACACAGACTTTAGAATGTCATTTGCATATAATCCTTTAATATTATATTGATAATCAAAATATAATGTATTTACACTAGATGCATATTATTATTGCAATAATTATATATAGTAGCTTTAAATCATACCTGCATAACAAACTGCAATCATATATATAACCAAAGTAAATATCAAACAATACGTCCCAAACATATCATCTATTTCGCTGTTTTCTATTTGAGCCAATATTGCCCAATTTATGAATCGAGTAAGTGTTGAGAGTTTTAACAATTCACGTGTCAAGATCTGCGGATATTAAATCTAACAGCATCCGTTTTCGATGAATTATTTTTGTATCAAGTGTTGATGGGAAATTGTCAGTATGTGTGGGCCAACAACTCACTGATACACAATGTTATACTAAATTGTTAATTGTGAGCAATACTAATTGCTGACTTTCTCACAATTTGGATGATGGGCGCGGCGTCTATATGAGGACTTTTACCGGATACATATGGCGTGTGAAACTACTTAGTTGGAAAATGGTTATTTCTAGGTTGTCTCCTCAATTATTCATTGTATAGTGTATTTAATCCTATTTACTCACACCTATTATATTGATTATCTCCCCCTTTATAACGTTTACGGAATAATTACGTTACCAAGCAGATTTTCTTGTCGGAACGATGCTACACATTTTACCGAAAATAGCCACGATAGCACCCTTTCCACTTGTCGTAAACTATTTTCTTTTAGATATGTTATTGTTTACAAATAATTTTAAAATATGTATGTATGCAAATAATTGCTACTATTTAAAAAATTGCTAGTCCTTTTCTAACTTTCTGGTCTTAAACGACTTTTTAGCTATTCATGTTTACTATATATAGCATTTTTACTATAATACCTCTAACATTACTCGTTCGTGTAGTACACAAATACCCGTAGGCAGTAAATCAATAAAAGATATGTGTTTGTTTTCGGTGTGATAACGCGTAATATCGTCACCGGAAAGGGAGACGATTAATATTTTCACGAGCGCTTGCACAAACACATTTTCTTTTTCTTTAAATGTTTTATGAATATTCGTTACGTTTGATTTTTATTTTGGGGATTTCAACACGATATGTACAATATTACGTCCGCACTATTTTCTCTATAATGCGTAGTAATCGGGATTAGTAATACACATTCCAGCGCCATCTTGGATTACGATCAACTCTGCCGTGGACTAGATCTAGTTAAGCAACTTACATCGCCAAAGATGTTTGACCCAAGGCATTATCATGGCAGTGTGTTTACAGTACGACATTTTACTATGCTACACAGTGTATTCATAGACAGCGCAGAATCCGTGTTTCTAAATTTATTTAAGTTTAAATAGAATTGGATACACGAAGTCGTTGAATAATGGTCAGCTTTTACATCAAGAAGTAAACACACACACTGCTGGCTTTAAATACATGTATGAAAAAAGTACATATTGAAAGTGAAAGTGCGTTAAGTTCTCCGAAATTCAGTTTTCTAAAAATAGCGTGTGCATAGGTGTTATTATGTAAACAATAGTTAACACAGTCACGACATTCAAACGCACATGTGTTTTTGCAAGCAATTTAAGCTTATTAAACTCGTAAATGCGCGTTAAAATGTAAAACAACAAAATATGTACTGTTTGGAGTGTTCTGAAATTGAATACTTATACGTATTAAGTGTTTTCTATATTAATTATTCGGACTCAACAAGACAATTGGATTAAAAGCCGATCAAGAATTTGAAGAAATCAAGATGGCTGAGAATTAAACGCCGAACACTACTTACAAGAACACACATTGGATACTTAAATACTTAAGAGTGGTTACTTGATATAAAACTTAATACAAACAAAACAAGATAATGATGTGCTTAATGAACACAAGTTATTACTTAAGGGTACACTGGATTCTTATTATATTTTGGAATTGGAGAAAGGACAATACAACAATTATGTAAACAAAGGGAGACTACTGTTCATAGCAACAGTAAACAACAAGTGCAAGTGTAATATGCTGGGATGAATAAAGTGCAAAGGATAAAATAAATATTTTGAATGCTAAAATTTAATTTGGACCAAGATGACGAGCTGCAATGCCTTGTGGGTAAAACTTGTACCCGCAAGGCATTGTCTGTTGTAGTCTCCTTGGCTTAATACGACTGAGGAAAATCCAAGAGAAATTAAGAGGAAAGACACTGCATTATATCAGAGAGGTATTCTTAACATTTTGTGTTACTTATCTTCACTACTTTTCTTCTTTGGTAATTATGTATGATAAATGGTGACAGCACCAACAATTAAATATTGTTCAAATCAAATAAAATTTAAAAAAAGTAGTCCATCACTGTGAGTGATATAGGGATATATCTCACTGATATTTTTCTATATTTCACTACTTACTAAGTAGTAGTTAGCATTAAATAAATTTAAATATTACTTATAAGTAGTGATAACGTAGTGACAAATTATAAATTTAATTCAATTTAAGGGACAGGTTGTTAGGTTTCCAACCGCGTTGATTCACGTAGTGGATAAATGTATATATGTAGTATAAACTACATTACTAATGAAACAGTGAGTTGACAAGAAGAACAATAAAAAATAACCATATATATATTTTTTATATTTTTAGAGTAATTGCACTCGAATGTATTGGGAATTCGCCTTAATACTAAAGTACGTTCACAGTACTACAGTTGTCTCAAGTGAAGAATAAGTGTCGATGACTCTTGCAACCCATGTTTAATTGGTTTAATGCAATTTGTAAATTACAGTATAGCCACTGACATAGAAGTAAGATTAGTATGTCTTCCTTGCTCATTCGCCAGATGTTGATTTTATAGTACAATTACCGAAGAATGTCCGTTGACAATAATTTGAAATTGCCGGAACCGATTACTTTTATCAAATTAAACGCACTATGGGTTTGATATTGAATAGATTTAAGAGTTAACGCCCATATTGGCCTATTCAGTGCCTTATCCTATCACTATGTGTTTGGCATTTAGATAGACACATTTATCAGTAACTGCACACACACGACGCACGACAAAATTCAATTAAACAGTGATGCCTTTATCAAAGATAGATGTGAAGATATTTTATGTTTAGTTTTGTTGAACAGGTATGCATTGTACCATTATTGCTTCTAAACTTTCCCTTCGTAAGCAAAACCATAAAGTAGTACTGATCCTTGATGTATCTGATATTAAATGGCAAAAGGCCGCATGAATATTGGCCAACTCCTTGCGGCGGTTACCTCCCCTATAGGTTAAAGGCAACCACTGCCATCACAAGTAAACTCCTTCCAGATCTAGAAGGATTACGTGTTTGTAAATTTTACTTATTTAATGCAACTCAGTGCAATTTTCTACAAAATTGTACTTTTTATATCTCGTTTGCAGTCAATAATGTAAACGGAAAAAGAAAACAAGAATTTAAACCATAAATAATATCTAGAAGATTTAAATCGATCACCATCAAGTGGTTTGATATGCCGGCAGGGATTTTATAAGAGCTATGCTCGGAACTAATCAAATCTCTGCGCCGATGATGAATATTGGCTAAATCATACACCGGAGAGTTTAAACAAAAACAAAGCAAAGATATGCATGCTCGCATGTTAATAAAGGTGCAACAGTATATGCTATAATGCATGAAGGATTGTTAGTAAATATTTAGTACAACATTAAATGTTTATCCGTTATTTGCATACATGATTATATTTACTTTGCCTTGACAGACGACTTCGTTGAATTCTTTACAAACTGTTATTTTTTGTTTTGATTTTGGGAAGCTGGGAAAGCTCTCAGACAAAACATGTGTAACGTTTTACAAGTGAATATATAATATGTTGGCAATACATCTTTATTTGCATAAGGACACTCGTTGTTTGTTGATTAATAATTAATGAATGAATGAATTAATTAATTAATGTATTTATTTATATGTATCTATGTATCTATTTATATTTACATTTAATAGTAACTAATTTCAGAATTTTAACCAAATTGTGCCAACGATATATTATATTTGATGATACAAAGACAGACGCTAAGTAAAGCGTTTATTCAGTTTAAGAAAATATACTGTGTTAAGGAACGACTGCAGATTACATTGGGTGCACAAATCACAGATGTTTGAGCTGTCAGTAGCGACAATGCATACACTGATAGCGACTAATCCTGGTTTAGGATGTGTGTTAATAGCAAAACTCTGCCAGCATTTATCTTTGCTATATCATCCTTTTCTGTCAGTGAAACCGTTACGTGATCAACCGGTAAGTACTCAAATGACTTTGCCACTACAGGGACTGTCCTGCGTCGTCCTTAGTCCAGCTTCCGTCGTCCATAATTTGTCAACAATTGGCCTCATTGACGCGATGCAGACTTCACTTTTTATTTAATCTTGATCAAACTTGCACAGTTTGCGTATGACCATAAAATGTCGGCGAAGTTTGATAATCGGACCAGAAAAACCAGCGTTATTACCCCTTTTTCATGAGAAAAATTGCACAATAAACATTGTGCAACATAGATAACTCATTATTTAACTAATCTTAACCAAACTTGCACAGCTTTGTACAATCATAAGATCTGTGAATGAACCAGAAAAAAATGCAACAATAGACTATTTGCCGGATAGAGATTTCTTTGTTTTTTCACCTTGACCAAACCTGTACTTTTCATACATGACCATTAGGTCTCGAAGTCGAATATGGGCCAGATCGGAATAGAAACACCGTGTTATTTCCTCTTGTTTGTGAAAATAAAATCTGTAATGTATCAACAGTTATTGGTTTGTGGTCTCTATAGAGACTTCCATTGTCATTCAATCTTGAACAAAGTTGCACAGTTTGCGTATGACCATACATTCTCTTCTGGGTTCGGTAATGGTCCAGATATGACCACATGAATTATTGCCCCTTTTTCATGAGAAAAAAAAGTACGTTGTGCAAAATAGAAGCTTAACTTTTTATTATATCTTGACTTAACTTGAACAGCTTTTGAATGATTATAAGATCTCAAAATAAGTAAAGGAATTGACAAGTTTTGCCCCTTGTTTATAAGAGGAAATGCACAGAATGGACTGTGTGCTAAATAGGAACTTTTATTTTACACCCAATCCCGACCAAACATAGAGAAGTTGTGTATAACCGTATGATCACAACAGCATTTGAATGCGGTCCAAAGCGGAGCGTAAGCACCTGAATAAATGCTCGTTTCCATGAACAAAACAATGCATGTCCTTGTTTTATCTATGCATATTTGTATGCTTGTGTATGTCTATTAGTTTTTTTTTTTAATGGTCAATTTGCATTAAAATCGGCATCTATTCAGGTTGCACAATTGCAAGGCATTTACCGGCACAGAGAGATAAGAGAAGGCATTAACGTGGCCTATTGATGGTTGGCTGACATATGCCGTTTAACCAAGAAATTTGCCAAATGGCTTAGCTGTTTTTGGTCGGTGTCCATTTAGAACTCGCCCAATATTTTGATGGTCTCCTTTGACATTCGTGTAGTGTTCGCCATGGATCTCACTGATTCAAACATACATGCGTCTGTATTGCCCTGTAAATTGCCAGGTGAACAACAGAAGTAGTCTGGACATTCATCAGTATTCCACCTGTTGATTGTCATGTCAACAACAGAAGTAGGCTGGACAGGCATTTTGTATTGTGCCTGTCGTTTGCCAGGTCAAATACAGAAATAGGCCCGACTGGATCTGATTTGCGAATGTCGATTGCCAGGTCAACACCGAAAGTAATCTGGCTGACGCGGGTCAATGTGTATGCCATAACATTAAGATTCAGATCTAATCTCTGTTATCTTAAGTACTCAGGTGAGCGCTTTTGGCCATCATGCCCCTCTGTTTTACATTGTTAGTTTATATATAACAAAACGAATGAGTTTATATATAACAACAAGAATGGCAAAATCGCTTCGAGGCATGTGTATTTATAGGAAAATGGGTCTTTAAGAAATATCTGTACACTGAATTTAATTACTGGACAATGATGTTTGTGTTTTTTTACATCTCGTTTAGCTTAAACAATTCCATTAAATGGTATCATGATATTTTGATATATTCGAATGATCGAGACATTTAACTGCTTACTACAGTGATATAAACATGAGTACGATTTAAACAACGTTCGCCATAGGTTCAATATAGGTTCAGGAATGTGCCTTTTGTTATTTAACTTCAAAACGCTTCCCGTTGGTATATTATCTTATATGTATTGAGGGAACTAATGGAATTCATTGATATATAAAATATGCCTTTACATACATCAGTGTGTATACAAAAGGTACAAATGTGTTATTTAAATAAATAACTTGTATTTTAATAAATAACACTCGAATATATCGTAAATACTCAATTAATCATGAACTATGGTTGACCCGCACCCGTAATTAATTATTGCATATGCATTTTTGCGTCAAAGTATGTATGTTTTTAGGCAAAACGTACACAGTGAAGAAGATAGTTACATGAAAGGAAATGCAACACGGGTAATATGTTTAAGTATAGCTTACATTTTTGACCGAAAGAACATATACACTAATTTACAAAATGATGAGCAGAACGCGGTGACGTTACAGATAACGTTATGTATGTCTCCGCCACAACCCAGCTGCGGCCGCCGAAGATTTTTAGAATTCGAATAACAAACGTACGTGTTTTGTAAAACCGTACATTAAGCGGTTGATCTGCCATCTTTGGCGGCCTTTGTCGATATGACGAAGGAATTTGACCTGGTTAGGGGGAGTGGGCTCTTCAGGCTGCTTCAGAAATTTGGCTGCGGCCACCCCCCCCCCACCCCAGACTGCTTGCCATCACCACGTCCTTCCACAAGAACTTCTTCTCCACGCCTTCAAGAACTGCGGCGAGGGAGTCTCACAGGGCTGACGGCAAGATGTTCAACCTCCACCAATTCGCTCCACTGATGGGTACAACCTGGAAATTGCGGAGAATTTCACCTACCTCGGTTCCACCAGTTGCTCTCCATCGACACAGTGGTCAACAGCAGGATCTCCAAGGCAGCAGCAGTTTTGGCCAAACAGAACCAAAACCAGAGGGTAGGGCAAAACGAAAACTTCACCGAGAAGACCAAGTTGCGCGTCTGCCAGACCTGCGTGTTCAGCTCACCATTACAGTAGCAGGGCATGGACCCCTTATGCGAGCCACGAAAAGAAACTCAACAGCTTACCCCTGAGGTGCCTGCGACGCATTCTGAATATCAAATGACAGGACAAGATACCCGGTACAGAGGTCCTGTATCGCGCTGGCATGAACAACATGTTTGCAATTTTCAGCGAGAGACGCCTTCGTTGGCTCGGTCACGTCAGGAGAATGGACGCAGACCGCATTCCAAAGGACCTACTGTACGGGGAGGTGGTAGAGGGCACGTCTGACAGGACGCCCACGTCTGCGATTCAAAGACGTTTGCAAAAAAGACCCGAAGCTGTCTGACATCAACGTCAATTCGTGGGAAAACCTTGCAGACGACCGCTCCGTCAGAAAGCCGAGAATGCCAGAAAGAAAAACTTTGCTTCAAAGAGACAACATCGTCTCCCGAAGACAGACGGATGCCGACCGACGACATTGCTATAGTACGTACGGTCTTGTGAGGTGGCCGTGAGACCGGAACTCTATGCATTGGGGTATACGAAGCGCTAAATCATACTTAGTTTAACTTTTAAATGCATTTGTTTAAATAAATTTGCAATGATAAAATTACATGCACATACTTTCAAAAATATCATATAGGTAAATCCGTGATATTCGTTTGATTCAAGTTACAAAGCTTTATGTTAATTCATTTCATTACCGGCTTTATTTATTAATGGCAAACTATTTAGGTATATTCCTGAACCAGTAGCGTTATTTTGTTGGTTTATGTTTACTATAACTTTCATGTTTTTGAGCCATAATTAAGAAAAGTATCTGTGAACAAATTGCCTTGAAACAATCATTCATAAAATGCTCGTAAAATTTACGATAAATAATACATAAAATAAATAGTGCATGTATTTCCTAAAAAAAACATTTTACAGACACCTTTCTCCAGAACAAATACTCGTATTTCTCCGAAGTTGGTACCTATCTCAAATAACGTTGTGCATAGGAAACGTACATTATTGATAAAGACTGAAGTGCATGCTAAATAACAACACTTATTTTTCGTAATAAATTCAATGAAACTGTTTGTTTGCGGAACGTTACGTGCGTTTGCTAGATAATACCAAAATTGTACTGTACAAGTCATTTGACAAAAACTTGTCGTTCACAAAGGCTTGCGAATACGATTCTGTTGAATAAATAATAAAGCAAATTCACGTTCAGAAGCTAAATACAGGCAACTGTCAGAATATTTAACTATCAATATATTGCACAAAACATGTTTTCGGGTGATATTTGCCAATTTTTTACATCAGCATACAATCCGTTGTAGCGTGTGGTGACACTTGAATATTTTATACATGCAATACACATGCGGAAGCAATGTGAAATAACAGATAACATATTCACATTTACGGAAACAATACAAATGAGCAGATAACAGCCACTTAAATCAAATATTAACGTTTTTTATTATTTATCTGATGCAGCATATCCCGACAGCGTTACGATAGGCCATGTTTCGCTTCACCTCAGAGTTCCGGTCGAAATGAAATATGTCGGTGATATATTTTACATATTCAAAATAGAAGGAATCTTAGCTTGTCAAAGTCATTCACATTCCCGAGTGTTTGCCCTATGCACACTTCTCCAGGGTATTCACGATGAAATTTCAAGACTGTCGACTATTCATATTCTTCTCGACATGTTTCTAGGTCGCATCACCAAGGCCCAGATCCACAAAGCTCTATAGTGAAATCTTAAGTACAATTCTTAAATCGTAAAATTCCTTAAGCGTGTGGTTCGCTCCTTTAACGTTTATTATGTCTTTAAAGGTTCTAATCTGGTACAGAATGAAAAGATACATCTTATTTCACTTATTTCAAATATAAACTACTGACTTTCACCTGGAAAATTGTATATAAAATTTTCGCTTAAATATGACCTAAGGTATGATTTTCCTTAGAAGCTTCGTGGATATGGGCTGCCTCACGGATGTGGCTGCCCTAGTCAAATGTTCGGTTAATATTGCAATCATAATAACGTAATATGAGATCTACAGACTGCGGGTCATTGATCATCATTATTGCTGCTAAAACGGTCTCGATTTTATTTTTGTTTCTTATGCAAAACGTGGTTTTTACAGTAATGAAATGTTAAGCCAGTCTTGCACGAGGATCTTAAACATTAGAGTATGTTGTGTATAGTTCATTCTAGCAGTAATTACTTGTTGAATTTCGTTGATTTCTATTCAGTGATGATGATTTTCTAAATTTGCATAATTATTGTATTGTGACCGTATATATATAAAACAAATGAATGAGGCTTGACATCCGAAACGCTATACCACACAAGCACAGTTTTCCAGCGTTTAACCGACTTTGTTTGTTCATGGATGGTCGTTTCACATGGTTAGACTTGACACTTTGCCATTCGTTGGATAATGTTCTGTTTATACTGGCTACACGATCTAAAGAAATCACTCGTCTGGTATTGCATTTATGAGTTTGTTGTGTTTTGAAAACTCGGCAGTATACAACATCTTAAGATATATATTTTCATAGTGAATCCGATAACAGAGAAAATGTGATTTATATAATTGATAGCTGTCCCTTTATGGTGAGCACAACATTCCCTCAAACAAATCTTCAACTATCAGTTAGAACGAAGAGACACAAGCATAAATTAAATGAATCAACGTTTCAAACATTATTCAGTATCTATACAGCACATACCCAAATATACAGTAAACCTTGTATAGCATTTCTGTAGAATGCTAAGTAATACGTCAGGGCATTTTTGTCAGGAAATAAAACACAAGCAAACGTATCAGCAAATTCAGTTATTATAACCGTGTTCACAAAAATGAAAATATAATCACGATGTACGCTATTTTATCTGTTTGAATTTCTATGTACACTTTTCGAATTCTACAACGATCTATTTACACAATTTATGCAAGCGGATCCGGTATGTTATTTACACTCCCGAATCTATCGAATCATAGTGGCCAGCCTCACTGAACGGACTAATATACGAACTAATAAAAATAAGTGGACTTGAATTACCAGCGTTGACATTATCCACCTTCGTTGTAGATCTGCAAAACAGTTAATGCACTTCAATATATCGTACGTATACATATGATTATCCCGTAATAATATTAATTTATATTCAAGTCCATTTAAAATGATAATAACACTTGTAAACATAACTTCAAACAACCAATATCTACTTACTGGTGTTTTCTTCTCTTGAGGAATATACAGATACCAATGATGTTAGCTCCAAATAGTAGACCAAAGCCAGCACATACCGATATAGTCGCAATCTTCAATGCGTTGTTACATCCCTCATCAGTAGTACATGTTGGCGATATGTTTTTTGTTTGGAAAGTCGGATCTATATCAAATATCATTGACAGAGGTTATACATGAAATAGAAGGCCGTATTTACCATTGTGAAAACAGTCAGGGCTGTCTTCAACTATTCTGTATTATTATATCTCACGTGACCGCTGCGTGTATTTGTCCAAAGACCAAGAGTAATGGCACAGGGTAACCTTTTTTTCATATAATCCTGCGAAGACGAATGAAGAAATCGGCATCAGCCTTGCGCCATTAGGATAGTTAGCATCTTATACACATTAAATGTATAGAATAGAATGTTATAAAATGCAATAAGGAAGATAATAATTAATTTTTTTATTTTATTTAAGATATCTAGATGATATTTTGCTCGTATCTTTTATTACTACATTAAAGTTATGATGAAAACTCCGGAAGCTTATCATTTCAAAAAGTTTTACGGATAATTCGGTATAATAAAATAAATAACACATGGCTGAGAGGGTGATAAATATATTTAATATCAACCCTTGAAAAGTCATATCAACCTCGGCTACCGCCTCCGCCTCGGTTGATATAAAATTTCTTGGGTTGATACTATTTCACAACACCCTCTCAGTCACGTGTTATTTATTTGCTGAAAAACAATCCCAATATACTTGTACATTTCGTGTAGTGCAAATGTAAAATTTCTGTTGTAGAATTTCACATTATAATACTAATACAATCATAATTGTAAACACAGGTGTTATGTACTTTAATCTGAACGTGCGTCTGTTTATAATGTCCCATTATTATCTACAAATAAACGAATTTTAGAGTAAATCACAAACCCATTATTACAAACGTTGTCAATAAGAACACCTTGGCATATAAACGGTAGCTCGTCCTCACATCCCTCGTCATTTAGTTTCTCTCTTGTCATTTCAATGCAGTTCTCGACGCCAGATGCATTATTGGGCTCTCCTTCTGCCCACAATTCCTCGGTCACTCCAGTACCATCTTCCCAATAAAACTTACCGGTGCTTGGATTCTTCATAGCGCCAACCCAGACTCCATCCGACACATCTAAGTAATTAAAAAAACAGAAAAGCCATCAACACGCACGCGCGACATTTAAGAATCAATAAGTTTCTTCCTTTGGGGCAATTTTATGCTCAGAACAGTCTTCATTGGAATGCGACAAACAAAGCAAATAAACAAAACTAAGAAATAAGCACACATAGTCAATACAATTATTGCAATAACAACTTTAAAGAAAGCATGTACGATATGAACAATGAAATTTGAAACTAAAGTCATTTTAATAAAAAATTAATTAAATAATGACATGATGAGGTGAGTTGCAACAACAAATGTCAATATAAAACAATTACATGCAAAAAATGACAGTATCAAAGGCATTTGCAACACGTAACTAAATATATGTTTTGTCACAGAGAACCCTAAGAATGCAATAAACATATTTAAAATATAAGACTTAGGAATAAAATGTTTAAATAAAATTGACAACATTATTAGAATAAACTTATTTCAAAATCTTACTTTTGCTGTGATGGATTGATTTTGCGAGGGCTAAGGATTCTCTATCATTCATCTTGATTAAAACTCCACCATCTGACTTGCAAACAGCGTCAGCTCGGTCCCGAGACGAAGGATTCCCATAGAATTTATAGCATATGTTCCCTCTTATTGAGTAACCTCGGCGACATCCTCCTGGGCAAACCGAATAGAAGGTACATTATTTAAATATTGGATGGAGTTAAGAAACAGAGAATACTAGGTTAGTGTTGAATATAGAGACGTTTATATTGCGAGGCTTAGAACACCAGAAGCGCGAGCACTAAACACACTTAATAACATTAAAAACATGAAATGACGTCACGATAAACAACAAAATGACGTTATTATACTGCGCATGTTTGCTGTATCTAACAGTGTGGAATACAGCTAAGTTTATCCCCAGGGGGTAGTATTTCGTAAATGTCACTGTAAAGATGGGATAAACATATTTCTTCGAACATTCCAACAAATTTAACCGTTAAGTAATGTTGTTATAATACCGACCAACTACCGTATGATATTCGTGAATCAATGTTCAAACTTGCATTCTTTTTCAAACGAACTTTTTTCAAATTAAGATAATAAAACCCCGACACACGTCAGCAGAAGAGATATCTTTATTAACATCCAGTGTTGCATGCGTAATGTGGATTTAATTTAATGAAACGCTACACTTTGTTTTCCGTGTAAATACACCCATGACGTTTTTTCTATGATACATATATATGGTAACTTATCGAGCAATTCCATGTGCTATACTCAGCACTTATTTTACATAGGTCATGTACGAGTATTGCAAGTACTCTGCCGTATGATGTCATCAACATTTCTGCAAATGGTATTTTGGTTGAAATTGTTATTTATTCACGTTGTGTGATATTTTGTTCTTTAATATTGTTAACGGCATTTTTGAAATTAAATATGAGAAAATGTTTATATTGTTATCTATTATATTTAAATTTTAAACGCATTCCTGACTATTTATTTGGCTGTCAGAATATTTTGGTTGGAAACTGTAACAAAGAGCAAAAACCTGCAATTGTACGCATTTGATAAAACAGATATAAAACTCGTTGTCATTTATTACAAAATTTTATTAAAATCGTCCGGAACATTTGTTAGTAATCTTGCGAAGACTCGCTTAGTAAAAAAATATCCTGAATTTGTTTAATAAAATTTTGTACCAAATGACAATTCGTGCCAAAGCCTGTATACAATATGTCTTACCTGTACAACGTATGCAATAATGTTTATTTTAAGTAAAGTTAAGGGAAAAAACTAGTTGTAAATGCTAGTATAAAACAAAACAAATTTCTACAATACCTTGGCATAGAAACGGATGTTGGGCGTTACAAAGAACTGCATTAATAAACGAGTTTCGGTGATATCTGATAACAGTGCAATTTTCGTCTGAACCGCCATTAGGTCTTCCGAACTCCCAAAACTCAACGTTCACAGTGCTATTATCCTTTCAGTAAAAGTTTTCACCAATCCTGGTAGCACCAACCCATACGCTTTTGCTCGTATCTAGCCATGGGAAAAAAAACAATACAGGGTTATTGTTGTCAGAACATGTGACGTACACGTATTTCTAAGCTAACAACATTCGACGTTCTGCGAGGTAGGCCTACACATGTTTGTATATACATGTATCGTGAAAGCATTGAAAAGTATACTGAATTACGTGCTCAAAGTAACCATGCTTTCTTGATATTTGTATCGGGATAAGTTGATACTTACATAATAAAACATTGGTGTAATAGCTAAAACATAAATTTTTAAGTAAACAGTTTAGTTAAGAAAGGGAGGCGCGAGTGCAGCGAGTCAGCTACTTCCTGGCCAATATTTTCCTAAAACAGTGCTACTTACTTAGAATATAACCTACAATTGATTAGTCGTCCGCACGTTAATAATTTTAACATTTGAATAGTTGATATTCATATATGGTAATACTTTCTTCTTACTTCTGAATTATAAATGAAGTTGATACACTAAAAAGAAATATATCTTTCCCATAAGTTCTACTCAATTTGTGGGCCATGATAGCTGTGTATAAAACCCTTTTTGTTGCCCTAAAGTAGACCAGAAGTTTCTGCTAGAAGATTTTACGAATTTTCATTAAAATCATGTAAGAAAAAACAAAATAACTGACACAAATTGCTTTTGACGAAGCAAAATGACAAATCACCATTTACCAGTACGACTCAGATGAAACAAATGTTCATTTCATTCGTACACGCAAAGATGGCTATTTTCAATGATAATGATAATCGCGAATACAGATTAAATATACAAATATGTTTATTACGATAGCTTTCCATTATTGACTCTACGAGGGAAAGGGTATGTAGATCGTCAACTTTGATTAAAGCTGCATCATCTGTTGTACATCGCTCATCAGCATCTTTCCAGGAGGCGTCATACAAATACAGTTTGAAACATACCGAGTCGATTTTGTCATAGTCACTCCGGCAGCTACCTGCTTAAACAAAACAAGAGGTCCGTAAGGCCTTAGGTCACTCACTTCAGGAGCTAAGCAAGTTTCATGTTGATTGGGCAATAA
>CM051025.1:65244068-65296568 GCA_027627225.1 Congeria kusceri | reverse complement strand
TATAATCAGTAGGCGCTTATTAAAATGTATTTAAAAAAATTAATGTCGATGAGCGCTTGATTTTCCTACAATTAACTTCAGTGTACATTGTTCGATCAGTTTTTTCTTTGAATTACAATATTCTTGCTCGGTATAATAAAATAGGCAGTTGAGGGGTATAGTAAATATTGCCCCCCTTGAAGAGTAATGTCAACCTCGGCCTTCGGCCTCGGTTGACATCACTCTTCTCGGGGTGCAATATTTACTATACACTCAACTGCCTATGATATTTATATAGTACATTGACAAAAGATTAACAGTACACATTTTTCTCCTATATAAACAACAGCTGCTTTTTTTTTTAAAACTTCAACATTAACGCAGCCAGCCATAAAAGAAAGGTCACAGTATACAGTAGAAACACAAAAGAATGTTACACTATTGTTATCATAAATGCCGTTTAACCGATATCGCTGTTAACATTTTAGAATCGATTCTGATATCTATTGAAACCTTGTTAAACTCTTCTATTTTGAGGGCTGCATTCAAATCTATGTTAGAACATAGGCGTAACCGATTTATATGGCAAATGCGACCCATAAATAAAATCACGGACAATTCGTCCATAGACGGGCATTTGTAGTGCCGCCAACTAAAGCATGAAAGGGGCTGATTGAATTAATTTAAGAGTTAACGCCCATATTACTCTATTCAGGGTCTTATCCTAAGTCTATTTGTTCTGGGCAAATCGGCATTTAGATGGACAATCTTATCAGCAAGTGCACACACACAACGCAATCCAAATTCAATCAAGTAGTGTTGCTGTTGTCAAAGACAAATTTGAAGATATTTTACATTTAATTTTAGTTAACAGGTATGAATTGTGCCATTATTGCTCATGGGCAAGCCTTTCGTAAGCAAAACCATTAAGTGGTACTGATCTTTGATGTATCTGTTATTAAATGGCAAAAGGCCACGATGTTTTGTTCTGATGGGAACCGGGCTAACACACACACGTGAGAGATTGATTAGCATAAATTAAAATATATATATGTCAAATGGTAACAAGGGTAAAAAAGAATATGATACTATGAAAAATCCGTGTTATTAAATATTTCCTACAACATCATTAGATTAATCCGTGTTTTACTTACATGTACTTTATTGACTTTACCTTGACGTATGACTTCGTTGAAGTTGTTTCAACTGTACTGTTTGGCATTGCTTTGCATCATTATTTTAAATGTATAACATTTAGTGGTAAACTTACGAATGTTACCCAAATTGTGTCCGGAAAACAGTGTCGCGAATGATTCTGAAGATAATATGTGTTGGTAGAAAAATATACGCTAAGTATCGTGTTTAAAATAACACCAACATGTTTACTCAGCTAAAGCAAATTTAAAACCGCGTTTGGAACAGTCAGAATATTATATTGTATAGAAAAATGACAGGCGTTTGGGTTATCAGAAGCATAATTAAGTACTCCACATTGATAGCGACTAATCCCGTTTTGAGATGCGTTTTGGTAGTAAAACGTTGCATGCATTTATTTATCCTTGCGTCATCCGCTTGTTAGCGAAACTGAAAATTATATAATCCACGATCAAACAGAAATAATTAAAATTTGCAACCACGGATATTTGGAATGTGAAACAAACGAAATACGTGCATTTTAATATTGTTTGTAATAGTTTGTTTAGTCATCATATGAGCTAAAAATGAAGTGTAGTTCATATTTTACATATGCGAACAGAGTTTCCTATAGACAAAGCGGATAAATCGTTTTAAATTGCCAATAAACAACGCGAAAAAAATAGTTCCGAAACTATGAAATATAGTTTGCATTGTAAATTCAGAACATGTAATCAGGTCACGTAAGAATCGAACTAATTTTCGCTTTATCGTTGTTTTTCTGTAAATAAATAACGATGTTTCGCCCTCGCGGTTAAATTCCTACGCATCAGAACTAAATATCGTTGTTTATTTACAGATAAACAACACAAAATCAAAAATTATTTCATAAATAACTGGAATGACATAAACGTTTTGATACATTTTTCTCTTGAAATACTTGTACGATAAGTTAATGTACCTTTATATTTTTGATTTTGTACAAACTTATAGTTTGTCACACAACAATCATATACCTTATACAATTCCATAAATTGGTACAATGCGATTTAGATTACCTTGTACAATTCCATAAATTGGTACAATGCGATTTAGATTACTTTGCGCGATCGAAACATGGAATTGCTACTACAGCGATATAAGCAAGTGTATGTTTTCAACAGCGTTCTATAAAAAACCACAAATGAACGTTAAGTCCATTAAATTGCGAAAACGCATCCCGTCGGTATATCAGCTTTATTTTTATGTATTAAACTTACCTAATCCCTTCACATACGAATGTAAATTAAATGCGTTTAAATGACTCAGATATATTTCATGAACGGTAGACGATATATTTTTATTTGAATAAACAACTCAACTGACAATTAACACGTTTATCCTTCACTGCTGAATACAGCAGTATTTTGTATTCAAGAGCGTGACCATAATGTAGAAATACAAAACTGCATATATTAAAACCAGTTATGAAATTGCTGAAACGCAGTTGTAAGTTAGACAATTCTATTTACCTAACCGTGCTTGAATGTATCGTTAAAAAAAATGAGTATAGAACGAAAACAAACCACTCCGAGATATAAGCCACGGGTTTGAATGTGCCTCTTAAATGACACTATGTCAAAACAGCGGGAGTACAAGCAATACCTCCCCGAGTTTTATTATAGATAGATGACATTGAATATTTTATGTTCTATCATTATTTTAGACATGTAACGTAGGAATTATCTTAAACACACTCATATTATGCATGGAATTGATGCGAAAACACATTGTGGCACTGCTACTTCAATGATTGTTGTGAAATGTCTGTATTGATTTTGTATTTTTTTTTACAGTTAACCGCCCTCTGTTTTTCCGTCTCCGTGTCAGTCATTCAATCTCTTTAGATTTCAACTACCTTAAATAATACATTACAGTGAAACAAGCAATCACGTTGAAAATTGAAGAACATAAATTCGTGACATGTTTTGTAAAATAGTATTCACAGCACTGAAAATCACAGAGACAGACAATAGGTCTAGTGGCCTATTTAATTGTTCATGCATGACGTGTATTGAATACAGTTATCATTTTCTAAACTATTAGAAATGCGGTCACAATGGAAGTTATAAACGCAGTAATTACCTTTGCTAACCGCCGCTATCTATATAGCAGGATTCACATTTACTTTATGATATATGCTTGAAGATTTATCTGACGACCGCAACGTCTAAATACAATTCAAAAGCTATCATTTTATATATCTTAAGATAATGTCCAATGAAGCAGAAAGGCAGCTGATATTGAATGAACATAAATTCGTTAACGCCCAAATTGGTGTTTTCAGCGCCTTATCAAGGGTCTATTTATTCAGGACAAATCGGCATTACGATGGACAATATTATCAACAAGTGCGCAAACACGACACGCTTCTAAATTCAATTAAATTGTGTTAATTTTATCAAAACCCAAAGTGACGAACTGCTCGATTCATCTCCTTTAACACATACGAATCTGTCATACAACAAGTATTAGTATCGGTCTGCATACTTTGTTTCGTCTGTCATGCTGTCATGTTTACTTGGCTTGTTTTTTTCGGTCGTTCGTTCGTTTAATATTTATTTATTCATTCATTCATTAATTCATTAATTCATTCATTCATTTATTTATTTATGTATTAATTATTTATTTAGTAAACGAGTAAGTAAGATAGTAAGTAAGTAGGTCAGTGCGTGATTGATTGAGTGATTGACTGAGTGAGCGAGAGAGTGAGTGCGTTATTGGTTAGTTAGTTACTTAGTTAGGTAGTTAGTTAGTTAGTTAGTTAGTTAGTTACGGGCTAGCCATTATTAGTAGTATTAAATTAAAGTGAAATGGCGCGTAACAGACCATAATTTCTCAAGATACCGAATAACAGTAAAATTGATTTAAAACTAATTACAAAGTTGATGTTAACAACATGGTGTCATTGCTTCATATCTTGTTAACATTTTAAAATAGATGCGTCCGTTGTCCATATTTGCAATATAGTAAATAGACCATGGTAGAAGAAAAAGGCACATGCATTGATAAAGCTTGCCAACAAAGGCATTTCATTTTGTAAAAGTTGATTAATTGTGGAAAATTAAAGCATGTTATAGGATGTCAAGACTCGTTAAACATGATGTGCTATTTTTCAGGTAAATGACAAAATCTAGCGTTGTTAAAATTGCAAAACACCGCAATGAAAGTAGTTCCGAAACTGACGTCCACATTTTTATCAGTGATTGTGTCGTAGCAACAAATTTGGATCATATCGTGACGTCACTGTTACTGCGATGACGTGGGTGTGAACCTACTCGCGGCAAGATGGACGGAACATAGTTTAATATATTTTTCATTGTAATTGTACAATTTATTCGCATTACTGTTATTTATGTGTAAAATAAAACTTATTTCTTTATTGAACCTGTGAAAGATTGTTACATGGTTGTACGATTATTTCGATAAACAAAATATATTACCCTTTGTTTAACCCCGCTTACTCATATCATTAGATTAAGCTAGCAAAAGGGAAGAATTGTATTGTCACTAAAACAAAAAACTATGTACGACTTTAGTAAAAAGTACTCGTCAGCATTTAAATCCTGTGATTACGGATTTGGGATAATACGAAGATAAAAACAAATAAGTACGAGGCTATATAGATGTTGAGGCATATGTAACACAATCTAGTAATTTGTAAATTTAACATGTCAATTCTTGTCAATTTTGTTCAATAAATATTGTTTATATCATAATCCATATTAAAAATTCGCCACTGCAGATATATGGGAGTTTAAACAAACACGGCGCAAGGTGATTATACAGACAGGAGTTAGCAAATTGTTCAAACAGCTGTATTCTTTGCTTTTGCGGAAAAAATAACCTGAATGTAACCGCCAAAATAAACATTAGACTAAAATTGCAGCATAAAATATAAGGATGTAATTCCGCATCATAGCTATATGAATACATGTATTCACACACACAAAAACTGCACACCAAACAAATTCATTACTCTGCTGTTTGCATATGGAATTGTAATAAAGATGTGCATATGTATTTACAAAAAAATACGATAAAAACAAACTAATTGAATAACGTAATGGATTTTGGTTTAAAAGTACAATGTATATCATTATGTTATTTTCAAGAATATTTTAGCTGCAACCATGGGTCAATTCCAACCTTGCGAAACAAACAGCGACATTGACAAACAGAAAATTGATAAAAAAAGAAACAAACTAATTGAATCAAGTAATGTGTTTTGGATTAAACGTCAAAAGTATAAACTAACAGCTAGAGAGACACATATACAGACAAGAGTCAAGCGCAAATTGTCGAAAGACAGACGTGCCTATATGCGGATGGCCAGAGTAACTGAAAACACAAGTAGTTGAACGAACGAAATAAATGTAAAGCAAACATGAAGGCAAGAGATGGAAATGTTGACACACTGACGAACTTACGAAAACAATAAAAACGATAGATGACATATCCGTTAGGAGCATATAAGTAAATAGAAGAAAAGGTTTTAGACATACTGAGTATACCTCTGCACTTAATGTCCGTTTGCATATCATAATCAAATCAATCAATTAAGTGACAGATATGGTGCGATGTATTGACATAGTGCTTGGAGGTTTTTACTCGCTTCTTTCATCTGAAAACAAACGCAACAGGAATTCTAAAATTTTAAAGAGCACACAACTTCCTTAGTATTAAATTAAAACAATGCGACGAATATAATTACATTTTTCGCCAGCTTTTTATCGTATGTTACTTTTATTTATTTAGACAGTTCGCAAACTACATGTGTTTGGTTTTGTGATATATCATTAATATGAGGAGATTTAAAAAGAATACACATTTTAGAAAAAAGTGTCACTGTTGGCTTTTGTGGAACTGGAACTGAATCCGTTTTCATGTCGAAATCATTTTATATTGCATAAATGTTTAAAAAATGAATTGAAAGGTTTGCTCCATCGACGTTCTATTACAAATACAAAATAAATTCAAATGCAATTTCTATGTTTTATTTGAATATTAATAAGATTATAACAATATCCTTAAACGATTTAATATCAAACTTCCAATTTTGCGAAGTACCCGCCCGGCGTTTAAATACACGCAACACAATGACTCCAGATAACAGAAACAACCCAGATAAGGGCATTGAGACCTTCATTAGGCCTGTCTACAAATTTGTAAATTGGGTTCAGTGTTGGAGTCAACTTGGAATTGAGTTTCGAAGTATCCAACGAATTTTCGTATTTCAATATGACACTGATTGTTTAACAGGTGTTAAAATAATTTCGTTGAAAGTCTATGCCCTATTTAAGAGAATATCAAACGTGCGCCTTAATAAAACAAGAACAACAGAAAAGTGGGAAAAGCAATGCATCTGAAAAAATTGGATACAAATAACAAACGGAATATATTTTGAAATCAAAGGTTGGTACACATTTGCTAATGATATATCCTCCTCCTCCTCGTCATCATCATAATCATCATCATAAACATCATCAAAATCATCATCATAATCATCATAATCATCATCATCATCATCATCATCATCATCATCATCAGCAGCAGCAGCAGCATTACTATCATCGTCGTCAATTTTATGATCATAAACAACACAAACAACATCATTAGCATAACAATCACAACCATTATTATCATCATGTGATCACCATCATAATCATAATCATAATCATAATCATCATCATCATCATCATCATCGCCATCATCATCACCCATCATCATCTTCATCATCATCATCGTCATAATCATCATCATTTTCATCATCCATCATCATGATCATCTTCTTCATCATAGTCATCACCATAGTCATTACCATAATCATCAACATCTGCATCACCGTCATAATAATCATTGTTAACATTTTTGATGTTGTTATCATCGTCCTCATATTTACTTTACTTTATAGACCAAGTAAAAGATTAGCATATTTTAAACATGTAAATAGTATAATATGAACAAATAATAACTAATAAATTCACCAACACCATTCTTACATTCTTTAGCGAGAACATGCTATGATGAAACTATTGCATACTTTTGTAAACTTTATGGTTTCTGAAGCACGACAAATTTAAAGTCTAAAATTGCATGTTGTCCAAGGTATTGTGAAATAATCAACAATTACAAGCATATTGTTAAAATACAGAGTATTATGAGTGATACGCTATATGCAAAACCGAAAAGAAAAGTGTTTATAAAATCGTTAAGATGAAAATTAAATACCAATATCTATATTAGTGACATTTAAGTAATACTGGTTAACCTCCGACTTTTAAATATCGTCAAGTCAGGTTCAAAAGAGAAGATATGTTATTTATTTGAAAGACACTGGCACAAAGATGGGCAATCGACAGGCATTATTAAAAGATGACATCAATGTTTATATTTACAATAAATATACTCACTCTAATCGGTCGCTTTCTCAGATGAATTGGCATAGATAACTCGCTGAATTACAACTATCACAATGTCATGCGATATGATACGTAGAGCTACTATTTATGAAGACAGAAATCTGCAACTTACATGATAACAAACGTACAAACTTAATGCTGCAGCATTCTAAAGCGAAATATTTTTTTTATAGCAATTTAACCAATCATTACAGTAAATAATAGAACGTGAAAGAACGTGAAACCGGTGCCAAGACAAAAAGTTCACAATTAAGTAACGATTTCAAAAAGAGTCCGAAAATTCAATACCTAGTGCAACAACAAGTTAAAGGGGCGTATCGACGGTAGGTCGACAATAAAATTGATTTTAAAATTTAACTTTGAAATTGTATTATATAATTTGTGGTCATCAATGACACTTTCGCGGTTGCGGGAAACATGTAGCAGTAACAAAATCGGTATGAATAAAATGTATACGATATATCATGCATGCGTGGCATTGCTAAACATCAAAAACAAATGAATGAGGCTTGACATCCGAAACGCTATACCACACAAGCACAGTTTTCCAGAGTTAACCGACTTTGATTGTTCATGGATGGCCGTTTCACATTGTTAGACTTGACACTTTGCCATTCGTTGTATAATGTTCTGTTTATACTGGCTACACGATCTAAAGAAATCACTCGTCTGGTATTGCATTTATGAGTTTGTTGTGTTTTGAAAAATCGGCAGTATACAACATCTTAAGATATATATTTTCATATTGAATCCGATAACAGAGAAAATGTGATTTATACAATTGATAGCTGTCCCTTTATGGTGAGCACAACATTCTCTCAAACAATTCTTCAACTTTCAGTTAGAACGAAGAGACACAAGCATAAATTAAATGAATCAACGTTTGAAACATTATTCAGTATCTATACAGCACATACCCAAATATACAGTAAACCTTGTATATGCATTTCTGTAGAATGCTAGGTAATACGTCAGGGCATTTTTGTCAGGAAATAAAACACAGCAAACGTATCAGCAAATTCAGTTATTATAACCGTGTTCACAAAAATGAAAATATAATCACGATGTACGCTATTTTATCTGTTTAGATTTCTATGTACACTTTTTGAATTCTACAACGATCTATTTACACAATTTATGCAAGCGGATCCGGTATGTTATTTACACTCCCGAATCTATCGAATCATAGTGGCCAGCCTCACTCAACGGACTAATATACGAACTTATAAAAATAAGTGGACTTGAATTACCAGCGTTGACATTATCCACCTTCGTTGTAGATCTGCAAAAAAGTTAATGCACTTCAATATATCGTACGTATACATATGATTACCCCGTAATAATATTAATTTATATTCAAGTCCATTTAAAATGATAATAACACTTGTAAACATAACTTCAAACAACCAATATTTACTTACTGGTGTTTTCTTCTCTTGAGGAATATACAGATACCAATGATGTTAGCTCCAAATAGTAGACCAAAGCCAGCTGATACCGATATAGTCGCAATCTTCAATGTGTTGTTACATCCCTCATCAGTAGTACATGTTGGCGATATTGTTTTTGTTTGGAAAGTCGGATCTATATCAAATATCATTGACAGAGCTTATACATGAAATAGAAGGCCGTATTTACCATTGTGAAAACAGTCAGGGCTGTCTTCAACTATTCTGTATTATTATATCTCACGTGACCGCTCCGTGTATTTGTCCAAAGACCAAGAGTAATGGTACAGGGTAACCTTTTTTCATATAATCATGCGAAGACAAATGAAGAATTCGGCATCAGCCTTGCGACATTAGGATAGTTAGCATCTTATACACATTAAATGTATAGAATAGAATGTTATAAAATGCAATAAGGAAGAGAATAATTGATTTTTTTTTTAAATTTAAGATATCTAGATGATATTTCGCTCGTATCTTTTTTACTACATTAAAGTTATGGTTAAGACTCCGGAAGCTTATCATTTCAATAAGTTTTACGGATAATTCGGTATAATAAAATAAATAACACATGGCTGAGAGGGTGATACATATATTTAATATCAACCCTTGAAAAGTCATATCAACCTCGGTTACCGCCTCCGCCTCGGTTGATATAAAATTTATTGGGTTGATACTATTTCACAACACCCTCTCAGTCACGTGTTATTTATTTGCTGAAAAACAATCCCAATATACTTGTACATTTCGTGTAGTGCAAATGTAAAATTTATGTTGTAGAATTTCACATTATAATACTAATACAATCATATTTGTAAACACAGGTGTTATGTACTTTAATCTGAACGTGCGTCTGTTTATAATTTCTCATATTATTATCTACAAATAAACGAATTTTAGAGTCAATCACAAAACCATTATTACAAACGTTGTCAATAAGAACACCTTGGCATATAAACGGTAGCTCGTCCTCACATCCCTCGTCATTTAGTTTCTCTCTTGTCATTTCAATGCAGTTCTCGACGCCAGATGCATTATTGGGCTCTCCTTCTGCCCACAATTCCTCGGTCACTCCAGTACCATCTTCCCAATAAAACTTACCGGTGCTTGGATTCTTCATAGCGCCAACCCAGACTCCATCCGACACATCTAAGTAATTAAAAAAACAGAAAAGCCATCAACACGCACGCGCGACATTTAAGAATCAATAAGTTTCTTCCTTTGGGGCAATTTTATGCTCAGAACATTCTTCATTGGAATGCGACAAACAAAGCAAATAAACAAAACTAAGAAATAAGCACACATAGTCAATACAATTATTGCAATAACAACTTTAAAGAACGCATTTACGAAATGAACAATGAAATTTGAAACTAAAGTCATTTTAATAAAAAATTAATTAAATAATGACATGATGAGGTGAGTTGCAACAACAAATGTCAATATAAAACAATTACATGCAAAAAATGACAGTATCAAAGGCATTTGCAACACGTAACTAAATATATGTTTTGTCACAGAGAACCCTAAGAATGCAATAAACATATTTAATATATAAGACTTAGGAATAAAATGTTTAAATAAAATTGACAACATTATTAGAATAAACTTATTTCAAAATCTTACTTTTGCTGTGATGGATTGATTTTGCGAGGGCTAAGGATTCTCTATCATTCATCTTGATTAAAACTCCACCATCTGACTTGCAAACAGCGTCAGCTCGGTCCCGAAATGAAGGATTCCCATAGACTGTATAGCATATGTTCCCTCTTATTGAGTAACCTCGGCGACATCCTCCTAGGCAAGCCGAATACAAGGTACATTATTTAAATATTGGATGGAGTTAAGAAACAGAGAATACTAGGTTAGTGTTGAATATAGAGACGTTTATATTGCGAGGCTTAGAACACCAGAAGCGCGAGTACTAAACACACTTAATAACATTAAAAACATGAAATAACGTCACGATAAACAACAAAATGACGTTATTATACTGCGCATGTTTGCTGTATTTAACAGTGTGGAATACAGCTAAGTTGATCCCCAGGGGGTAGTATTTCGTAAATGTTACTGTAAAGATGGGATAAACATATTTCTTCGAACATTCCAACAGATTTAACCGTTAGGTAATGTTGTTATAATACCTACCAACTACCGTATAATATTAGTGAATCGATGTTGCGAACTGTTTTCAAATGAAGATAATAAAACCCCGACACACGTCAGCAGAAGAGATATCTTTATTAACATCCAGTGTTGCATGCGTAATGTGGATTTAATTTAATGAAACGCTATACTTTGTTTTCCGTGTAAATACACCCATTTATTTTTATTATACATATATATGGTAACTTATCGAGCATTTCAATGTGCTATATTCAGCACTTATTTACATAGGTCATGTACGAGTATTGCAAGTACTCTGCCGTATGATGTCGTCAACATTTATGCAAATGGTATTTTGGTTGAAATTGTTATTTATTCACGTTGTGCGATATTTTGTTCTGTAATATTGTTAACGGCATTTTTGAAATTAAATATGAGAAAATGTTTTTATTGTTATCTATTATATTTAAATTTAAACGCATTCCTGACTATTTATTTGGCTGTCAGAATATTTTGGTCGGAAACTGTAACAAAGAGCAAAAACCTGCAATTGTACGCATTTGATAAAACAGATCTAAAACTCGTTGTCATTTATTACAAAATTTTATTAAAATCGTCCGGAACATTTGTTAGTAATCTTGCCAAGACTCGCTTAGTAAAAAAATTTCCTGAATTCGTTTAATAAAATATTGTACCAAATGACAATTCGTGCCAAAGCTTGTATACAATATGTCTTACCTGTACAACGTATGCAATAATGTTTATTTTAAGTAAAGTTAAGGGAAAACTGTAGTTGTAAATGCTAGTACAAAACAAAACAAATTTCTACAATACCTTGGCATAGAAACGGATGTTGGGCGTTACAAAGAACTGCATTAATAAACGAGTTTGGGTGATATTTGATAACAGTGCAATTTTCGTCTGAACCGCCATTAGGTCTTCCGAACTCCCAAGACTCAACGTTCACAGTGCTATTGTCGTTCCAGTAAAATTTTCACTAATCCTGGTAGCACCAACCCATGCGCTTTTGCTCGTATCTAGCCATGGGTAAAAATTACAATACAGGGTTATTGTTGTCAGAACATGTGACGTACACGTATTCCTAAGCTAACAACATTTGACGTTCTGCGAGGTAGGCCTACACATGTTTGTATACTGAATTTCGTGCTCAAAGTTACCATGCTTTCGTGATATTTGTATCGGGATAAATTGATAAACTTACATAATAAAACATTGGTGTAATAGCTAGATCATAAATTTTTAAGTAATCAGTTTAGTTAAGAAAGTGAGGCGCGAGTGCAGCGAGTCAGCTACTTCCTCGTCAATATTTTCCTAAAACAGTGCTACTTACTTAGAATATAACCTACAATTGATTAGTCGTCCGCACGTTAATAATTTAATAATTTTAATATTTGAATAGTTGATATTCATATATTGTAATACTTACTTCTTACTTCTGAATTCTAAATGACGTTGATACACTACGAAGAAATATATCTTTCCCATAAGTTCTACTCAATTTGTGGACCATGATGGCTGTGTATAAAACCCATTATATGCTGAAGGGTACAAAATAAACATTTTTGCGCTAAAGTAGACCAGGCGTTTCTGCTAGAAGATTTTACGAATTGTCATTAAAACCATGTAAAAAAATAAGAAAATAACTGACACAAATCGCTTTTGACGAATCACAATGACAGATCACCATTTACCAGTACGACTCGGATGAAAAAATATTTAATTCATTCGTACACGCAAATGTGGCTATTGTTAATGATAATGATAATCGCGAATACAGATTAAATATACAAATATGTTTATTACCATTGCTCTCCATTATTGACTCTACAAGGCAAAAGGGTATGTAGATCGTCAACTTTGATTAAAGCTGCATCATCTGTTGTACATCTCTCATCAGCATCTTTCCAGGAAGCTTCATACAAATACAGTTTGAAACATAGCGAGTCGATTGTGTCATAGTCACTGCGGCAGCTACCTGCTTAAACACAATAAGAGATCCGTAAGGCCCTAGGTCACTCACCTGAGGAGCTAAGCAAGTTTTATGTTGATTGGACATTAAATGTGGCCTCTAGAAATGTGGAGATATCATAACAACAATTGTTCTGAGCAAGTCTCATGTCATGGACATGTTTTAACAAATCAAAATGGTTGGGGGGGAAGGGGGTCGGTAAGATTTACCCAAAGACAATTTATGTGAAATTATACTGAATTCCAGAAAGAGGTTTTGGACAATATTTTTTTTTCTATATAGCCATATAAGAAAAACTGCTCGGCCATGTCTTTTTTTACGAATCGGAAAGATTTGAAGTAATTTGGTAGATGGTCAGCCAAAGACCATAAAGAACTAGGAACTTTTTTCGAAATTAAGCAACTGGTTACAGAGCAGATTTTAAAAGTTTTCAAAATAACAATATAAAGAAAACCGTCCAAGCCCCCGTAGTGGCCATGTTTTTCAACGGAGCAGAACCATTTTCGAACTCTACTGAGATATCATTAGTGGAAATGTTCTGAGCAAATTTCATGCTGATTGGGCCAAAGTTCACAAGCTTTTTATTCAATATAACATAGTGACCTAGATTTTGAAACCACGTGACCCGGTTTCGAATTTGTCCGAGATATCATTAGAACACATTATCTGCACTAATTTCATGAAGATTCATGGACATTAAATGTGGTCTTTACACTGCTCGAAACGTAAATGTTGACAACAAATGAGCAACGAAAGACGACGAACAAGAGGCGATCACAAAAGGCTCAATAACTTCATGAATACACAAACATCTATCTGTTTGCGATACACTCATTTTGAATAAACATTGATACAGTATGTCCAGTCTAAAGAAAAAGTCTCATAATGTTAAGTAAAAAATAAGTAAGTGTCATCGCGCAAATTAAAATTTATTTCACATAATGTTTTCATCAAATAAATATGTATTAAATTAACATACGAATTATTGGTATTATAGAAAATTGAATGTTTACCTGCATAACAAATGGCAATGACATAGGACATCCAACTTAATAGAAAACAATACTTCCTTAACACACAATCCATTTTACTGATTTTGAATCAAGCGCTTTGTGAATCTAAGTTAAACAGCTCTATTTTGTGGCTGTATCCTTAAATACTGCATGCGATAAATAATTACTAACATCCTCTTAACGTCTTAACATCATGATTTAGATAGCTTTTACCTGAAGCACATTCAAGGAGCATGAATACATTTTATTTGTATCACAACTTGAATAACATTGCTATGTCAAAGTGAGACATATTGTTTTGAACTTTTTTTTATATCCTAATCAAATTCCTAACGCATCACATATTTAAAACTCCTTTTAATACATAGAAAAACGCATGGAAAACACAAGAGTGGACATCATTCTTGTAGGAATGGTGACCATTTTCGTTCTTTCCATGCATCGGAGATGCACTGCGGTACAAAATGCAAGAGGGGGCATAAGCGTTACTGACGTGTGTGATTTTTCAGTATTACCCTTGTGCGCGTTATTCAGCCATACCTCACTGCGTACACTGTTTGGAGCAATTTTACTATTGGAACATGTTTGCATATCACTATATCATGTTTGGAATACATGTAACTGTAAGTTACCATCTTAGTTATATTTTGTAAATGAGCATTGAATATGTTATGCGTTAAGAGTTTTTGTTCGTATATATAATTGATTATTTACAGATCATCGTCCGGATACAGTACCTTAAATAATTATTTAATAATGGGAGATAGGGTAAAGAACATATATGGAATATTACGCTAGTCAATTGTTCCAAGAGTATGTATTAGTCGAGTTGCTTGTGTGATGACGAAATAACGCAAGCAACCCACGAGACTAATACATACTCTTGGAACAATTGGCTAGAGTAATATTCCTTTTATTATATACCACGAAAAACTTCAAATGTGCATATACCTTATTTTATTTGTTTAAAATCTACAATAATGACTAATCAGTGTAGATATAGATTATATTTGTTTCCATAACAATATGATATCGATGACGCCATTAAAAAAGTAGTCCCGCTAGTATGGTAATACGCGGTCGGAAAAATAGCGAGTAGCATAATACGGGATTTTGATGTCGACATGTATTTAACCGATTGATAAAGCATGTATTTTGTTAAGATTGTAAAAAGGTATATAATAAAACCGTTTACTTGACAATTCAAGTATTGCATATCTTGGCGAATGTCGGCGAGAGCTACTAGTTTTCTTTATTTATAAAAATTTCAGCTGCGCCATGGTAAAAACGAAATTCTTTCGTATTTTGTCCAATATTTTGGTATGAACACGTGCATGCATAACTCTTATAATCATAGCTGACATTTCAATTTTATAAATTCTTATAAATAAAGAAAATACAACAATTTCCCTTTTTCCATTTAGTGCGTTGTAACTTTTTTTGTTTGTGTATGGTATTGATACGCACAATGACATTAATTACTTCGTCCGAAATACAAAGGCAAACGCAAAATTTGATTTTAATTACGATAATTAACGTGTTAATACAAATAGCGTTTGAAGGTTTATAATAATTGTTCCTGTATTATATGTATTACTATAGTTGTACTACGTATTGTTGCTTTATGTATTTATTTATGTAATACCTTCATGTAAGTCGTTAACGTATACATATTGCACACATTAAATGTCTGTGAATGCTCAATCTCACGGAATACAATGAGACAATGTTTTTATTAGTGATATTTTATACAGCTTACCTAAACTTGGATAATACTACATTTTAGCATGATACAACATCTAAATACATTGCAAGAGCAACGTTACCTTGATTCTTTGGACCTGATATAAATGGATCTGTGCTTATACTAACTTAACATTGCATTTGAAAGTAACTGTATCTTAAGTCAGCTTAAAATGGACATGAAATGAATGAACCACCCTTTTCGCATCACTTAGTGGGTGGTCAACGTGTTTAATTTTTACACAATTCTTCATATTTTAGTGCAAGTTACTTTAAACGTAGTGTTTGTTATACCGGTTTATTAAATTTAAATTGTTCATCACTATAAACATTTTAACGTCAGGAACATCAACTCGGCTGCCCTCAGCAACCATTTCCTCCAAACCTCCAAATGAGAGGATCTGCGCCGTACAAACGTTCGAAATTTAAACCGATTTTTAAGAGTGAAATCATTCTTTCTAATAAAGAAATGTTAAGCAGATACAGCAGTTTCACGCTCAGTCCTCAATATACAGATTTGCTTTCGGACTTAAAAGATATGTCTACTTGCGTAAAATAACTTTTTATTCAAGCCCTTGATATAATTACGGGAAGTGTCTTATTTAAAAGCGGATATACAGTATGATAAATAAATAGATTTAAAGTGGTATGATTGTGTGCAAAGTATATTAAGTAAAAGTAATACATAGATATAATTGAAGTATGGTAAAACACCTCACATTAATAATATGCAAAACACAAACACGTGTTTAACATGCGATCCTACTTTATAACCTGTGATTTAATTTTTGCATATATTAAATATTAATCGGCATATCCTATAAATTAAAGTTATATATTTGTAAAACTAAGACTTTTTATACTAAATCTTAATAATGTAACAATATTTAGTATGTAGCAATATTTAGTAAGAAGTTATTTCGTTATTTTATAACAGTTTTAAGCGAAGTGTTACTTTAAATTGGGCATTGCGTAGAAGTACATGGTTGGGAGAGAAATGTGGTTAGAATAGTATGCGTTTTACCCTTATATAAACATAAATAGGCCAAGACATTTCCCCAATACTTAAGTCATGTCTTAAGAAAAAATAATACAATAAGTGTTTTGGAGTAAAGCAATGCTTAATGTACATGCGGAAAGTCCAACTCCTTCTACTGAAGGGAGTTAAATCCTTTTCCACGTAGTGATTCCAGGAGGTAATGTGGTAGCTTTAAAAAGAACCATACTAATATTCATTGATTTTGAGTTATGCTCCTTGATTTGTTTAAGTAAAAATTGTTGCATACTTTGACCTAAATATGTTAGTTATTAAACGAGCCCGCAGGACGAGATAAAAATAATTAACATATTGAAGTCATATGGTGCTTTATTCCATATTTACCAATCACATCGCAACTTTCTATGATGCTGATCCCAATGGGCAGTTCCTAGACGTCACGTGATGTCTGACAGGCTTGGCATGTATGTCAAGCATGTGTGTCACTTCTACATTTAGCGCTGTAGAAATTTGAAGCTTACCGTGCATTAAGTAGCGTGCGTTTAAATTAAAACAAATTTCAATATGCTGCACGCTGCTTATTGCACGATAAGCTTGCATATTAGGCTCCGCCCACAAACTTCATTTCACGGTTACAAAATACCGTAAAACAAAGAAAACTCTCTGAAGTATAATATAATGTCGAATACATGTCAATAACCAAGGCAATCATATGGAATTTCATTTAACTTTAGTTAACTTAAATAGAATTTTATAATATTGATTTAACTGCCTTTACAGTTTGACGTGTTGGATCCCATGGTTAATTGTTTTGTATATATTTATAAATATATCTTAACAAACATTTTATATATTAAACATAACCTGAATATGTTTGTATTAATGTGATATATTATGTAAATAGCATAGGCAGTTGAGGGGTATAGTAAATATTGCACCCCGAGGAGGTTGGTGTCAACCTCAACATGCCTGTAATATTAATTTTATTATTCCGAACAAAAATACTGTAATTCAAAGAACAAACTAGTCGTACAAATCAAGCGCTCATCGACATTGATTTTTAAATACATTTTAATAAGCGCCTACTGATCATTAGCTAATACGGATTTATCGGAAAACCCGAATTGCTATTTTTAGGCCCACGCGCGGGGTATATTTTAGTCACGCGCGCGGTATATTAAAAATTATACCCCGCTCGATTTATTATTAGTTACACTGTTAGTAACTGATGGTGTATGGGACGTACACCCACAGTGGCTCCATACCATTCGAGAGCGCAGCTCGAGTATGGTATGAAGCCACTGAGGGTGTATATCCCATACACCGTCAGTTACTAACAGTGTAACGAATATATCTCACCGACTATCTTTCATTAGTTTCTCTTAAAATTTGATATAGGTACGCCCATGTTAATCATTGAGTAATAAATCATTATTGACAAAAGCAGCTTTAATTAAATCTTATTAAAAGTTTTAATGGTCGCTCGTGGTTCAAATCAGTAAAGCTAGTGAAAATATTACAATATTCAATTGTTATTTTATTCAAGAGTGTCCCTTTAACAAACTGGAACTGACTGTAAGGCGTAAAAAAAAATCGTTTGTTTCAGGTAACCCGACCTACCCTAAAAAAATGCCCCGACCCTAGAACATTTTATTGGGTTTGTCAGATTGATTTTTGGTTTATTTACCTTTTTCAATAATTAAATGTGTTTTTGGATAAATATGTGTTTTGTTTTGATAGTATCCACTTATAAACAAGGTTTTAGGATATTACTCATACGTTTTGAATATTTATTCAGTTTGAGAAAAAGAATCCCGACCTAGATCTACCTACCCTAATTTTTTTGGGCACATGTTACCTGAAACAAACATATTTTTTTTACGCCTAAGCAATGTGTCTACCAAGAAACAGACAATAACAGTAGATCTACGTCATTTAAAATACGTCATGTTTAGTAAACAAATGGAGTGTCAAGCAGTACAGTTAAGTATATTGGATATTTAAGATATTTTAACTTGACTAATCGTGGAAAATTTTTAACTTGACTAATCGTCGAAAATCAATCAAATGATGCATATGAACTGTGGAATTTATATGCTCATGTGAAAATGGATTTATTAAATTGGATTTATTAAAATATGACAAGAACAAAGCAGTACTTTGTTATTGTCTGACACACTTTCTAATCTAGGTTAAAACAGCAAAAACACCGATGTAAGATGACTTTAGTTTTATAGTAGGGGGCACTTTAGACAGTTCTTTCACAGTATTAAGATGCATTTGTTTGTATTTAAACATAAAAAATGCAATGCCACGTCAAGTTGATATAACATTACTAAACAAAACAACATGTTATCCAGCAGTCGCCTTTTTTTTTAACTTTTAGTACTAAAATGTAGCCGTGGTGTATGGATACACCACGGTAATGTGACCGCTCTTAGCCAATCGGATCGCGTCATTTATGTAGGAGGTGAGATATTTAGAGAATAACAGGTTACTGTCTGGTCTTGTGTAATATATCAGGGGAGGCTTAGAATAATATAACGGCGAGGCTTGCCGAACCTGATATATTACACAAGACCAGCCAGTAACCTGTTTTTCTATTTATCATACCACATTTTTCGTAAAATATCACCAAACGAGCTGATTTTTATATATTTAAAAACTAAGGGCGGCGCTGATTTTGCTGAGCCGACTTTTACACGTTCACGTACATGTAGTTAAGGATTTCTAAAAGTTGACTTGATATTACCTTATTATTAACATTTCGTAGTGAACTGTTTTCACTACGAATACATAGATTTCATGCATGCTCATTCATTAAATACTGAAAATGCGAACTGAAATGGATTGCAACGATCAATTTCATCGGAGAACACATAACGCCGAATTTGGAGTTGTGTATTGAACGTGTCAATATTGACAGTATTTGACTATAGTGCGTTCAATTTTTGGTAATAATGTTTTTGGTTCAACATAAACTGATGCTTTGTAGTGACTTTTAGTGCATTTATTTATGAATGTATTGAAATAAATGTGTATAGATGATTTATTGTGTTCCATAGATGACGTCATCTCACTACCAAAGTGCGGGTTTATGTAAATAAAAAAAAAATAACGTTTTTGTGATTTATAACGATTAAAAATAATAAACTATATACGTTATTGGTATCAAATCGTTTGTTTTGTTGAATCTGATTCATTGTTACTGAAGCTGTTGACTTTATAGTTGATTCCAAATAATATGACGTACCTCCAAACATTGACTGACATAAACGCTAGTGACCTGATATACAAAATATATCAGGCACCTTTGTATCAGGCCGATATCAGCATAGTGGTATGATAAATTACTTTCCAAAGCCATGAGATATTAAAATTATGCAGGGATGGGTATATGGGATTTTACCATGTGAAAACAAAGTGAGGTATAGTACAATATAACTATTATACCTCACTTCGTTTCACATTGTAATATTCCATATATCCATCACTGCATAATTTTAATATGTCATGGCGTTGGCAAGTAATATTCACCGAGCGGGGTATATTCTTTTTAATATACCCCGTACGTGACTAAAATATACCCCGCGCGTGTGCCTATATATAGCAACTCGGGTTTTCCGAGAAATTCGTATTAGCGAATAATCAGTAGGCGCTTAATAAAATGTATTTTGAAAAATTAACGTCGATGAGCGCTTGAATTTCCAACAATATACTTTAGTGTACATTGTACGATCAGTTTGTTCTTTGAATTACAATATTCTTGTTCGGTATAATAAAATAAATATCATAGGCAGTAGAGGGGTATAGTAAATATTGCCCCCCTCGATGAGGGGTATAGTAAATATTGCACCCCTCGAAGAGTAATGTCAATCACTCTCCTCGGGGTGCAATATTTACTATACACTCAACTGCCTATGATATGTATATAGTACATTGACAAAAGATTAACAGTACACCTTTTCTCCTTAATAAACAACAACTGCATTTTGTTTTTAAACTTCTACATTAACGCAGCTAGCCTTAAAAGAAGGGTCACAGTATACAGTAGAAACAAAAGAATGTTCACTACTTACACTATTGTTATCATAAATGCCGTTTAACCGATATCGCTGTCAACATTAAAGATTGATTCTGATATCTTTTTAAACCTTGTTAAACTCTTCTATTTTGAGGGCTGCATTCAAATTTATGTTAGGACATAGGCGTAGCCGATTTATATGGCTAATGCGACCCATAAATAAAATCACGGACAATTCCCACATAGACGGGCATTTGTAGTGCCGCCAACTAAAACATGAATGGGACTGATATTGAATGAATTTAAGAGTTAACGCCCATATTGCTCAATTCAGGGTCTCAGGGTCTTATCCTAAGTCTATTTGCTCTGGGCAAATCGGCATTTAGATGGACAATCTTATCAACAAGTGCACACACACAACGCACCCCAAATTCAATTAAGTAGTGTTGCTGTTATCAAAGACAAATTTGAAGATTTTCTACATTTAGTTAACAGGTATGAATTGTGCCATTATTGCTCATAGGCAAGCCTTTCGTAAGCAAAACCATAAAGTGGTACTAATGTTTGATGTATCTGATATTAAATGGCAAAAGGCCACGATGTTTTTTTTTGGATTGGAAGCTGGCTAACACATACACGTGAGAGTTTGATTAGCATGATCTAATATATATATGTCCACATGCTAACAAGGGTAAAGATGTAAATGATTTGTTTGTTTGTTTAGATTTTTCGCCGTATTCAACAGTATTTCAGTCATATAACGGCGGTCAGTTAACCTACTCACACTTTTCCTGGGTAAGCTGGTTTACCAGTACTGAGTGCACATACTTTTGCCAGTAACTGACAACTGCCCTACTTGAATCAGAGGTAGGGGCAGAATGGCCGTATAAATAATTTCATGACCAATCCTCACACAAGTGGCCGGGCTGGGAATCGAACCCGCGATCCTCGGATTTGTAGTCCAGCGCTCTACCAACTGAGCTAGTCGGCCCGGCTAAATGATATCATGAAAACATCCTTGTTATTAAATCTTTCCTACAACATCATAAGTATAATCCGTTTTTACTCACATGTACTATGTTGACTTTACCTTGACGTATGACTTCGTTGAAGTTGCTTCAACTGTAGTGCTTGGAATAGCTTTCATCTTAATCATTATCATATTTAAACTAGAAAACACGAGTATTTTAAACGTATTACGAATACATGTGAGTAAATTATATATTGTCAATATATCTTAATACTTCTTTATTTGCATATAAACACTCGTCATTTATTTCATTATTTCTTTGTATATTTCTTTGTTTGCTTGTTCATTTATTTATCTTTTACATTTAGTGGTAAACTTCAGAATTTTACTCAAATTGTGTCCGTAAAACAGTCTCACGAATGATTCTGAAGATAATATTTGTTGGTACATGGATATACGCTAAGTATCGTGTTTAAAAAAACAAACTAATATGTTTACTCAGTTAAAGTACATTTAAAACCGCGTTTGGAACCGTCAGAAGATTATATTGTAAAGAAAAATGACAGGCGTTTGGGTTATCAGAAGCATAATTAAGTACTTCACATTAATAGCAACTAATCCCGTTTTGAGATGCGTGTTGGTAGTAAAACTTTGCATGCATTTATTTATCTTTGCGTCATCCGCTTCTGTCAGCGAAACTGAAAATTATATAATCCACGATCAAACAGAAAGAATTAAAATGAATTTGCAACTACGGATATTTGGAATGTGAAACAAACAAAATACGTGCATTTTAATAATGTTCGTAATAGTTTGTTTTGTCATCATATGAGTCAAAATTGTAGTGTAGTTTTTATTCTTACATGGCGCTTGCAGGGTTTTCTATAGACAACGCGGATAAATCGTTTTTAAATTGCCAATAAACAACGCGAAAAAAAGCAGTTCCCAAACTTTGAAATATAGTTCGCATTGTAAATTCAGAACATGCAGTCAGGTCGCGTTATAATCGAAATAAATTTCGCGTTATCGTTGTTTTTCTGTAAATAAACAACGAATTTTGCCCTCGCGGTAAAATTCCTACGCATCAGATCTTAAAATCGTTGTTTATTTACAGATAAACAACTTCAAATCGAAAATTATTTCTTAAATAACTGGAATGACATAATCGTTTTGAGACATGCATTTTTCTCTTGAAATACTTGTACACTAAGTTAATGTACCTTTATATTTTTGATTTTGTATAAACTTATAGTTTGTCACACAACAATCATATACCTTATACAATTCCATAAATTGGTACAATGCGATTTAGATTACTTTGCGCGATCGAGACATTGAATTGCTACTACAGCGATAAAAGCAAGTGTATGTTTTCAACAGCGTTCAATACAAAACCACAAATGAACGTTAAGTCCATTAAATTGCGAAAACGCATACAGTCGGTATATCAGCTGTATTTTTATATATGAAACTTACCTAATCCCTTGGCATACGAATGTTAATTAAATGCGTTTAAATGAATCAGGTATATTTCATGAACGGTAGACAAAATATTTTTATTTGAAAATAAACAACTCAAGTGACAATTAATACGCTTATCCTTCACTGCTGACTACAGCAGTATTTTTTATTTAAGAGTGTGACCATAATGTAGAAATACAAACTGCATATATTAAAACCAGTTATGAAATTGCTGAAACGCAGTTGTAGTTTAAGCAAGTGTATTTACCTAACCGTGCTTGAATGTATCGTTATGAAAAAAATGAGTACAGAACGAAAACAAAACCACTTCGAGATTTACGCGACGGTTTTGAATGCGCCTCTTAAATGACAGCATGTCAAAACAACGAGAGTACAAGCCATACCTCCCAGGCAGATATAGCGAGACAATTTATAGGTGACATTTAATATTGTGTTTTCGATCATTAGAAATGTAAAGGTAGGACTAATCTTAAATACACTCATATTACGCATGGAATTGATGTGAAAACACATTGTTACACTGCTACGTCAATGATTGTTGTAAAATGTCTGTACTGATTTTGTATTTTTTTGACAGTTAATATAACTGACCTCTGTTTTTCCGTCTACTTGTCAGTCTTCAGTCTCTTTAGATTTCAAACGTACGGACTGCTTTAAATAATACATTACAGTGTAACAAGCAATCACGTGAAAAATGGAAAAACATAAATTCGTGTTTTGTAAAATATTATTCACAGCACTGAAAATCACAGAGACAGACAATAGGTCTTGTGGCTTATTTAAATGATCATGCATGACGCGAATTGAATATAGTTATTATTTTCTAAAACGAATGAAGAAATGCAGTCACACTGGAAGTTATAAACCTTTGCTAACGCCGCTATCTATGTCGGGATTCACATTTACTTCCCATTTACGCAACGTCTAAATACAACTCAAAAGCTATCATTTTATAGAAATATCTTTAATGTCCAATCAAGCAGAGAGGAAACTGGTATTGAATGAACGTTAATTCGTTAACGCCCCGATTGGCGTATTCAGCGCCTTATCACGGGTCTATTTATTGTGGACAAATCGGCATTACGATGGACAATATTATCAACAAGTGCACAAACAAGACGCGCTCCCAAATTCAATAAAATTATGTTAACTTTATCAAAATCCAAAGTGATTAAATGTTCGATTCATCTCCTTTAACAAATACGAATCGTGTCATACAACAAGTATTATTATCGTTCTGCACACTTTGTCTGCCATGCTGTCATGTTTTCTTGGCTTGTTTGTTTCATTCATTCATTCATTCATTCATTCATTCATTCATTCTTTCATTCATTCACTCATTGATTGATTGATTTGTTTATTTATTATTATTTTTTTATTTTATTTATTTATATTATATAATGGATTTCATTTTGCCTTCGTTAGAGTAGATTAATGATATCTAAGCCTGAAATTCGTTGCATGTAAAGTGTCATTGAGAAGGACATATGCATATTTTCAACAGGTAGATTCTATACAACAAACTCTAGCGTTGTTAATTCTGCAATAAAAACCGCAAAAAATAGTTCCGAAACTGACGCACTCTGTTCATTTAATCACTGATAGAGGCGTAACAATAATGAGTTTGGATTATTTAGTGACGTCACTGTAACTGTGATGACTCGCATGCGAACCTACGCGCGGCAAGCTAGGCGGAACATAGTAGTATACAATTTTCATTGTAATTCTAGTATGTATTCATTAGACTAGAAAACAATACCGTTATATATCGGCCAATGAAAACGTATTTCTTTGAAACTGTAAGATACATTGTTATATTGTTGTAAGATTGATTTGAAGAATATTTTATTACCGGTTTTTTAAATACGTTGATTATAGAATACCATAAAGAGTAAAGAAAATTAAGATATTAAGTTGAAACCAAATTGTAGACTCTTTTGTTGTTATTAAAACACATACGCTTTTATAGATGTCAATGCAAAACAATAAATCTAACTGCCAGGCGTATTAAAAAATCTGTTACCTATCTAAATACACATTTTCAACAGAATTTAGTAAAATGTACACGTCAACATTTAATTCTATATTTACCGGTTTTGAAAAGCGTTTGGCGGGTAATATGTATTTTGGTTAATCTTTAACACAATTAAGTATTTTGTAAGTATTCATTCAAATCCCATTTTAGAGGTTGGTTTAAACAACTACTTCGCAATCATTTCATATTTCGGTCCATATCTATTTCGGTCAATGTATTTGCATTGCCGCTACAGATATTCGACAGTTTAAGCAAACACAAGATGATTTTAAGACATGAGAGTACAAGTTGTTCAAATATCGTTATGCTATGCGGACTAAAATAATAAGCTGAATTTAACCGCAACAAATAGACAGCAAATAAAATTCCAGTCCAGTTTACATTCAGACAACAAGAGTGTAACTATGAAATATATTGGAATCGTGCATCCCAATATTACATGTCATATACAACATATATATGGAGTTGGCCATACGTACTTACATGAAAAATGGAACGCATAATTAAGTAACGCAACGGTTGGCAGTAACGTACTTCACGATAATTTTAATACTTTAAGTATAACACGAATAGTTTCTTTGACCTTCAATCATAAACAACCCTAAAGACTGTGACAGACCGACCTCTAGTCACGCGAATCAGAGACGGGTGGACGAGCGGACGAATACAAAGAACTACAAACTAACAGTGAGAGGGACAGGCAGCGTGGCAAAATATCAAAAGGTCAAACAGACAGACGGACAGAAGAGTGCACTTAGCGAAATGAAACTCCAATATTGAGTCAGATCTGCAGGCAGACATGCAATGCAGGCAGCAAGATCGGTCAGACGAAGCGAGGAAAACATACAGATAGACATATAGTCGGTTAGACGTAGGAAATAATAATACAGGTAGTCGGACAAATGAAATGACTGTGGAACAAAACATAAAGGTAAGAGATAGAATATGTTTACACACTGACAAGCTTATGAAAACAAAGATAGATGCCATATCGGTTAGAGGGAAATAAATAAATAGAAAAACATTCTTTTGACATGCGGATGTATACCTCAGCACTTAGTTTTCGTTGGAAAACATCAAATCAATCAATTACGTGACAGTTGTGACCTCAGCACTTAGTTTCCGTTGAAAAATCATAATCCAATCAATCAATTACGTCACTGTTGTGGTGCAATGTTTTGACATAGTACTTGGAGGTGTTGACTCGCTTCTCACATCTAAAAATGCACCTAAAATTCGTAAAATTTACAGAGCACACAGCATATACACTTGTTGCTAGGTATTATATTAAATTAATGCGAATAACACGTTTTCGTCAATTTTTCATCGAATGCTTTTCAATTTGTATTTATTTAGACAGTTATTTAAAGATACTTAACTCTAGATCAGCATAAAAATGTTTTTTTTTGTAGTTCTGCCTAAACGGTAAAACATGTGTAAAACCATCACTTTTTGTATAAAACACGATCAAATACTGTCAAAAACTATTGAATAATACAAATTGAATAAGCCTGCACTTTCCTTTAACCCGGTATTCCCGATTTTAAATACCGCGGCATTCCCCAGTTCAAGCACCTGATTCAAGTGTGCTCGTGCGCGACTAAACAATACTAAACTGTCGCGTGATTATTCTTAATATTAACGGCGCTATTTTTAAATTACTCGATGGGTTATAGAGTCTTTAGATTTTAGGACGACAGAAAGGACGAAAACTATATAAAATCATAGTTTTGCATGTAAATAAAAACACACGTGTCAAACTTTTAATGTGTTCTACACGACAATGCAAGAAAATCGTGTATTTTTGACCTTTTTTTCGTTTTCACGATTGGACCATCTGGAGTTCAGTCCCGTCGACTAAAGTTTGCTGTTTTGAGATATAATATTCATATTATAAGTCTTTAAAAGTATACACATCCATATGGATAAACCTTACTACTGTTGGTGGTGTTTTATAGAACTGAATCTATCGCCAACTCGGAACTATTTTACATTGCATCAGTCTTCAACAAACATGTCCCGACAGCTTTGCTTCTGATGTTTAAATCATTGACATTTACATATACAATGTATATTATGCTGTTGATATTTTTTTTAAGATTATAACAATATCCTTAAACGGTTTAATATCAAACTACCAATATCTGCCAAGTATCCGTCCGGCGTTATATTCGCAACACAGTGACTCCTGATAACAAAACCATCAAGATAAGGGCATTGAGACCTTCAGTCAGTCTGTCCACAGATTTGTAAATTGGGTGCTGTGTTTTAGTTAACTTGTAATTTAATTTCGAAGTATCCTGCACATTCTCGGATTTCTTTTGACAATGATTATTTAACAGGTGTTCAAATAAGTTCGTTTGAAGTGAGTCGTTAATGCCTTATTGAACATAATACCAAATCAGTTGCAAATAAAAAAGAAAAACAGAAAAGTGTGTAAAGTGGGTGAAGCAATGCATTAGAAAAAATTGGATATAAATAACGGAATATGCGATATTTAAGGTTGGAATACATTAGGTATTGATGTTTCATCATACTCACTCACCATAATGATATAAATAAAATATTAAATAAATAATAAAAATAATATGGTTACAAATTATATTGAAAAATTCTCTGTATGCTAAACCGAAGGGAAGGTTGTTTTATAAACAGCTTGAATGGAAAATAAATATATTGTAGCATGCAACAATACTTTCACGTCCTTTATATATCGTAAAAAGCTTAATAGAGAATAAGCATATTAGAAAGACACATATATAATTATGGACCCATGGACTAGACGGACGAAGTAATGTAGAGCTGCACAAATACACAATCATTATCAAAAGAAAACAGAAAAATCTACATTTACAATAACCAGACTCAATATAATACTGATCTGTCTATCAAAAGCATTGGTATACATTATATATCCCATTAAACCAATTGCGACGTTATGCTATATATGACAATAGTGATATTTATTATAACGATATTGTTTAAAACAGTCTACAACCAATATGTTTTCAAAATTTGGTGCAAACAAGGATAATGATACAATATTCGATATTAATCTACTGTTAAAAGACAATTCAACCTATCTCGATTGTATTTAATAGAAAATGAAAGCAAAACAAAGTACAAAGAAAATAATTTTTGTCAATTTAAAGAGTGGTCCAGAATGTATAAAGTTAATATATAACACAACAAAGAGTTAACATCTAAATGAAACCCCAATTTGAGATAAATCCAGATAGAGAAATACAAATACAGGTTGAGTTAGATTCCATTTAATATTACATTCAATATATTTTCAGACATCCAGCTAAACGCAACGAGATAAACGGCTACAACTATGGCAAATAAAGAGAATATGAAAATGAAGCTGCATATAGTGATTTTAGCGGCATGCATATCGTTAATTAATCGGACAACAGCTGCAGCCATGTATACAACACAAACAACAGCAATAAGTAGCGCACAATCATTCCATACGACTCCATATAGTTTATCTATAAAATCCAGTACACTGACAACAGTAGCAAGTAGTACACCGCCAGTCGACACTTCTACACCTTCGTCTAATACATTTATGGATACTAGTAACACGAAAACCGGAGCAAGTAACACAACACCTGTCGACGCGTCTCCAACTCCACCTAGTACACCTATGGATACCTATACAACGTTAACAGAAGACAGAAGCACACCACCATTCAACACACCTCCCACTTCATCAAGTATATCAATGGATGTCAGCACAACGATTACAGGGGCAAGTAGCACAAAAACTCCATCAAGTATATTTATGGATACCAGTACCAAGATTACAGGACCAAGTATTACAACACCAGTCAACACGACTCCAAATCCATCAAGTATATCTATGGATACCAGTACCACGATAACAGGAGCAAGTATCACAATACCAGACAACACGTCTCCATCTCCGTCAAAAACTTTTATGGATACCAGTACAAAGACAACAGGAGCAAGCCGCACAACACCAATAAAAACGTCTCCAACTCCGTTAAGTACATCTATTGAAAATAGTACCACGATAACAGGAGCAAGTATTACAACACCAGTCAATACAGCCGCTACTTCGTCAAGTGCATCTATGGATATCAGTACAACAAAAACAGGAACAAGTAGCACAGTGCTAATCAAAGAGTCTCCAACTCCGTCAAGTACATCTAGGAATACCAGTAGCACGATAACACGAGAAAGTAATATCACACCAGTTATCACGTCTCTAACTCCGTCAAGAACGTCTATGGATGCCAGTACCACGATTACAGGAGAAAGTAACACAAAACCAGTCAACACTATTCCTACTCTGTCTAGTACACATATGGATGCCAGTACCACGATAACAGGAGAAAGTAGCATAACACCAGTCAACACATCCCAAACTCAATCAAGTACATCTATGGATACCAATACAACGATAACAGGAGAAAGTAGTATAAAACCAGTCATCACGTTTCCAACTCTGTCAAGTACATCTAAGGATACCAGTACAACGATAGCAGGAGATAGTAGCACAACACCAGGCAACACGGCTCTCACCCTGTCAAGTACATCTACGGATTTCAGTACAAAGATAAGAGGGTCAAGTAGCACAACACCATTTAACTCGTATCCAACTCCGTCAAGTACATCTATGGATACCAGTACAACGATAACAGTGGCACGTATCACACCAGTCAACATGTCTCCAACTCCGTCAAGTACATCTATGGATACCAGTACCACGATAGCAGGATACAGTAAAACAACACCAGTCAACACGTCTCCCACTCCGTCAAGTATATCTACGGATTCCAGTACAAAGATAACCGAAACAAGTAGCACAACATCAGCTATCACGTCTCCAACTCCGTCAAGTACATCTATGGATACCAGTACCACGATTACAGGGTCCCGAATCACAACACCAGTCAACACGTCTCCAACTCCGTCAAGTACATTTATAGATACCAGTACAACAATAACAGGGGCAAAAAGCACAACACCATTCAACTCGTATCCAACTCAATCAAGTACATCTATGGATACCAGTACAACGATAACAGGAGAAAGTAGTATAACACGAGTTAACACGTTTCCACCTCGGTCAAGTACATCGATGGATACCAGTACCGCGATAACTGGAGATAGTAGCACAACACCAGTCAACAAATCTCCCACTCCGTCAAGTACATCTACGGATTCCAGTACAACGATAACAGGGTCAAGTAACACCACAACATTTAACACGTATCCAACTCCGTCAAGTACATCAATGGATACCAGTACCACGATAATAGTGGCAAGCAGCTCAACACCAGTAAACACGTCTCCAACTTCGTCACGTACATCTATGGAGACCAGTACCACGACAACCGTGGCAAGTATCACAACACCAGTCAACATATCTCCAACTCCGTCAAGTACATCTATGGATACCAGTACCACGATAGCAGGAGATAGTAGAACAACAGATAGTAGAACAACACCCGTCAACACGTCTCCCACTCCGTTAAGTACATCTACGGATTCCAGAACAACGATAACAGGGTCAAGTATCACTACACCAGTCAACATATCTCCAACTCCGTCAAGTGCATCTATGGATAACAGTTCCACGATAGCAGGAGATAGTAGAACAACACCAGTCAACACGTCTCCCACTCCGTCAAGTACATATACGGATTCCAGTACAAAGATAACCGGGATAAGTAGCAAAACACCAGTGAACACGTCTCCAACTCCGTCAAGTACATATATGGATACCAGTACCACGATAACAGGGGCAAGTATCACAACACCTGTCAACACGTCTCCAACTCTGTCAAATACATATATGGATACCCGCACCATGATAACCGAAGCACGTAGCACCAATCCAGTCAACACGTCTCCATCACAGTCAAGTACATATGTGGATATTAGTACAACGATAACAGGGGCAATTGTAACAACACAAATCAACACGTCTCCAACTCGATCAAGTATATATATTGAAAATATTACCACGATAAATATAGCAAGTATTACAACATCAGTCAACATGTCCACAGCTCCATCAAGTATATCTATGGATACCAGTAAAACAATAACAGGAGCAAGTAGCATAACACCAGTCAACACGTCTCTAACTCGGTCAACAACATCTATGGATACCAGTACCACGATAACAGGAGCAAGTAGCACAACACATGTCAACATGTCTCCATCTCCGTCAAGTACATCTTTAGACACCAGTACCACGATAACAGGATCTATTAGTATAACACCAGTCAACACGTCTCCAAATCCGTCAAGTCCATCTATGGATACCAGTGTAACAATAACAGGGGCAAGTAGAACAACCCTATTCAACACGTCTCCAACTCCGTCAAGTATATCTATGGATACAAGTACAACATTAAACGATGCAAGTAGCACAACACAAGTGAACATGTCTCCACCTCCGTCAAATACATATACAGATACAAGTACCACGCTAACGGAGGCAAGTAGCACAACACCAGTCGACACGTCTTCAACTCCGTCAAGTACATCTATGGATACCAGTACCACGATAAAAGGAGCAAATAGCCCAACACCAGTCAACACGTCTCCATCGCCATCAAGTACATATATTGATACCCGAACAACTATAACAGGAGCAAGTAGCACAATACCAGTCAACACGTCCCCCGCTCCGGCAAGTATATCTATGGATTCCAGTACAACGATAACAGGGGCAAATAGCACAATGCAAGCCAACACGTCCCCAGCTTCGTCAAGTACGTCTACTCTTACCAGTACCACGTTGACAGGACATAATAGCACAACACCCGTCTACACGTCTACCACTCCGTCAAGTACATCTATGGATATCAGTACAACGATAACAGGGGCAAGTATCACAACAACAGTCAACATGTCTCCAACTCCGTCAAGTGCATCTATGGATACCAGTTCCACGATAGCAGGAGATAGTAGAACAACACCAAGCAACACGTCTCCCACTCCGTCAAGTACATCTACGGATTCCAGTACAAAGATAACCGGGGCAAGAAGCAAAACACAAGCGAACACGTATCCAACTCCGTCAAGTACATATATGGATACCAGTACCACGATAACAGGGGCAAGTATCACAACACCAGTCAACACGTCTCCAACTCTGTCAAGTACATATATGGATACAAGCACCATGATAACCGAAGCACGTAGCACCAATCCAGTCAACACGTCTGCATCACAGACAAGTACATATGTGGATATTAGTACAACGATAACAGGGGCAATTGTAATAACACAAATCAACACGTCCCCAACTCGGTCAAGAATATCTATTGAAAAAATTAACACGATAAATGTAGCAAGTATTACAACATCAGACAACATGTCCACAGCTCCGTCAAGTATATCTATGGATAGTAAAACAATAACAGGAGCTAGTAGCACAACACCAGTCAAAACGTCTCTACCTCAGTCAACTACATCTAAGGATACCAGTACCACGAAAACAGGAGCAAGTAGTACAACACTAGACAACACGTCTCCATCTCCGTCAAGTACATCTTTAGACACCAGTACCACGATAACAGGATCTATTAGTATAACACCAGTCAACACGTCTCCAAATCCGTCAAGTACATCTATGGATACCAGTGTAACAATAACAGGGGCAAGTAGAACTACCCCAATCAACACGTCTCCAACTCCGTCAAGTAGATCTATGGATACAAGTACAACATTAAACGATGCAAGTAGCACAACACAAGTGAACATGTCTCCACCTCCGTCAAATACATATATAGATAGAAGTACAACGCTAACGGAGGCAAGTAGCACAACACCAGTCGACACGTCTTCAACTCCGTCAATTACATCTATGGATACCAGTACCACGATAACAGGAGCAAATAGCCCAACACCAGTCAACACGTCTCCATCGCCGTCAAGTAAATATATTGATACCAGAACCACAATAACAGGAGCAAGTAGCACACTACCATTCAACACGTCCCCCGATCCGGCAAGTACATCTATGGATACGACGATAACAGTGGCAAGTAGCTCAACACCAGTAAACACGTCTCCAACTTCGTCACGTACATCTATGGAGACCAGTACCACGACAACCGTGGCAAGTATCACAACACCAGTCAACATATCTCCAACACCGTCAAGTACATCTATGGATACCAGTACCACGATAGCAGGAGATAGTAGAACAACAGATAGTAGAACAACACCCGTCAACACGTCTCCCACTCCGTTAAGTACATCCTCGGATTCCAGAACAACGATAACAGTGTTAAGTATCACTACACCAGTCAACATATCTCCAACTCCGTCAAGTGCATCTATGGATACCAGTTCCACGATAGCAAGACATAGTAGAACAACACCAGAAAACACGTTTCCAACTCCGTCAAGTCCATCTACGGATTCCAGTACAAAGACAACCGGGATAAGTAGCAAAATACCAGTGTACACGTCTCCTACTCCGTCAAGTACATATATGGTTACCAGTACCACGATAACAGGGGCAAGTATCACAACACCAGTCAACACGTCTCCAACTCTGTCAAGTACATATATGGATACCCGCACAATGATAACAGAAGCACGTAGCACCAATCCAGTCAACACGTCTCCATCACAGTCAAGTACATATGTGGATATTAGTACAACGATAACAGGGGCAATTGTAACAACACAAATCAACACGTCCCCAACTCGGTCAAGTATATCTAATGAAAATATTACCACGATAAAAGTAGCAAGTATTACAACATCAGTCAACATGTCCACAGCTCCGTCAAGTATATCTATGGATACCAGTAAAACAATAGCAGGAGCAAGTAGCACAACACTAGTTAACACGTCTCTAACTCAGTCAACTACATCTATGGATACCAGTACCACGATAACAGGAGCAAGTAGCACAACAGAAGTCAACACGTCTCCATCTCCGTCAAGTACATCTTTAGACACCAGTACCACGATAACAGGATCTATTAGTATAACACCAGTCAACACGTCTCCAAATCCGTCAAGTACATCTATGGATACCAGTGTAACAATAACAGGGGCAAGTAGAACAACCCCAATCAACATGTCTCCAACTCCGACAAGTATATCAATGGATACAGGTAAAACATTAAACGATGCAAGTAGCACAACACAAGTGAACATGTCTACACCTCCGTCAAATACATATATAGATACAGGTACCACGCTAACGGAGGCAAGTAGCACAACACCAGTCGACACGTCTTCAACTCAGTCTAGTACATCTATGGATACCAGTACCACGATAACAGGAGCAAATAGCCCAACACCAGTCAACACGTCTCCATCGCCGTCAAGTAAATATATTGATACCAGTACAACGATAACAGGAGAAAGTAGTATAACACGAGTCAACACGTTTCCAACTCGGTCAAGTACATCGATAGATACCAGTACCGCGATAAATGGAGATAGTAACACAACACCAGTCAACAAGTCTCCCACTCCGTCAAGTATATCTACGGTTTCCAGTACAAAGATAACAGGGTCAAGTAGCACAAAATTTAACACGTATCCAACTCCGTCAAGTACATCTATGGATACCAGTACCACGATAACAGTGGCAAGTAGCTCAACACCAGTAAACACGTCTCCAACTTCGTCACGTACATATATGGAGACCAGTACCACGACAACCGTGGCAAGTATCTCAACACCAGTCAACATATCTCCAAATCCGTCAAGAACATCTATGGATACCAGTACCACGATAGCAGGAGTTAGTAGAACAACAGATAGTAGAACAACACCCGTCAACACGTCTCCCACTCCGTTAAGTACATCTACGGATTCCAGAACAACGATAACAGGGTCAAGTATCACTACACCAGTCAACATATCTCCAACTCCGTCAAGTGCATCTATGGATACCAGTTCCACGATAGCAGGAGATAGTAGAAAAACACCAGTCAATACGTCGCCCACTCCGTCAAGTACATCTACGGATTCCAGTACAAAGATAACCGGGATAAGTAGCAAAACACCAGTGAACACGTCTCCAACTCCGTCAAGTACATATATGGATACCAGTACCACGATAACAGGGCCAAGTAGCACAACACCAGGCGACACGTCTTCAACTTCGTCAAGTACATCTATGGATACCAGGACCACGATAACAGGAGCAAATAGCCCAACACCAGTCAACACGTCTCCATCGCCGTCAAGTAAATATATTGATACCAGTACCACGATAACAGGAGCAAGTAGCACAATACCAGTCAACACGTCCCCCGCTCCGGCAAGTACATCTATGGATTCCAGTACAACGATAACAGGGGCAAATAGCACAATGCAAGCCAACACGTCCCCAGCTTCGTCAAGTACGTCTACTCTTACCAGTACCACGTTAACAATACATAATAGCACAACACCCATCAACACGTCTACCACTCCGTCAAGTACATCTATGGATATCAGTACAACGATAACAGGGGCAAGTATCACAACACCAGTCTACATGTCTCCAACTCCATCAAGTGCATCAATGGATACCAGTTCCACGATAGCAGAAGATAGTAGAATAACACAAGTCAACACGTCTCCCACTTCGTCAAGTACATCTACGGTTTCCAGTACAAAGATAACCGTGGGCAAGTAGCATAACACCAGTGAACACGTCTCCAACTCCGTCAAGTACATATATGGATACCAGTACCACGATAACAGGGGCAAGTATCACAACACCAGTCAACACGTCTCCAACTCTGTCAAGTACATATATGGATACCCGCACTATGATAACCGAAGCACGTAGCACCAATCCAGTCAACACGTCTCCATCACACTCAAGTTCATATGTGGATATTAGTACAACGATAAAAGGGGCAATTGTAACAACACAAATCAACACGTCTCCAACTCGGTCAAGTATATATATTGAAAATATTACCACGATAAATGTAGCAAGTGTTACAACATCAGTCAACATGTCCACAGCTCCGTCAAGTATATCTATGGATACCAGTAAAACAATAACAGGAGCAAGTAGCACAACACCAGTCAACACGTCTCTAACTCGGTCAACTACATCTATGGATACCAGTACCACGATAACAGGAGCAAGTAGCACAACACATGTCAACATGTCTCCATCTCCGTCAAGTACATCTTTAGACACCAGTACCATGATAACAGGATCTATTAGTATAACACCAGTCAACACGTCTCCAAATCCGTCAAGTCCATCTATGGATACCAGTGTAACAATAACAGGGGCAAGTAGAACAACCCTATTCAACACGTCTCCAACTCCGTCAAGTATATCTATGGATACAAGTACAACATTAAACGATGCAAGTAGCACAACACAAGTGAACATGTCTCCACCTCCGTCAAATACATATACAGATACAAGTACCACGCTAACGGAGGCAAGTAGCACAACACCAGTCGACACGTCTTCAACTCCGTCAAGTACATCTATGGATACCAGTACCACGATAACAGGAGCAAATAGCCCAACACCAGTCAACACGTCTCCATCGCCGTCAAGTAAATATATTGATACCAGTACCACGATAACAGGAGAAAGTAGTATAACACGAGTCAACACGTTTCCAACTCGGTCAAGTACATCGATAGATACCAGTACCGCGATAAATGGAGATAGTAACACAACACCAGTCAACAAGTCTCCCACTCCGTCAAGTATATCTACGGTTTCCAGTACAAAGATAACAGGGTCAAGTAGCACAAAATTTAACACGTATCCAACTCCGTCAAGTACATCTATGGATACCAGTACCACGATAACAGTGGCAAGTAGCTCAACACCAGTAAACACGTCTCCAACTTCGTCACGTACATATATGGAGACCAGTACCACGACAACCGTGGCAAGTATCTCAACACCAGTCAACATATCTCCAAATCCGTCAAGAACATCTATGGATACCAGTACCACGATAGCAGGAGTTAGTAGAACAACAGATAGTAGAACAACACCCGTCAACACGTCTCCCACTCCGTTAAGTACATCTACGGATTCCAGAACAACGATAACAGGGTCAAGTATCACTACACCAGTCAACATATCTCCAACTCCGTCAAGTGCATCTATGGATACCAGTTCCACGATAGCAGAAGATAGTAGAAAAACACCAGTCAATACGTCGCCCACTCCGTCAAGTACATCTACGGATTCCAGTACAAAGATAACCGGGATAAGTAGCAAAACACCAGTGAACACGTCTCCAACTCCGTCAAGTACATATATGGATACCAGTACCACGATAACAGGGCCAAGTAGCACAACACCAGGCGACACGTCTTCAACTTCGTCAAGTACATCTATGGATACCAGGACCACGATAACAGGAGCAAATAGCCCAACACCAGTCAACACGTCTCCATTCGCCGTCAAGTAAATATATTGATACCAGTACCACGATAACAGGAGCAAGTAGCACAATACCAGTCAACACGTCCCCCGCTCCGGCAAGTACATCTATGGATTCCAGTACAACGATAACAGGGGCAAATAGCACAATGCAAGCCAACACGTCCCCAGCTTCGTCAAGTACGTCTACTCTTACCAGTACCACGTTAACAATACATAATAGCACAACACCCATCAACACGTCTACCACTCCGTCAAGTACATCTATGGATATCAGTACAACGATAACAGGGGCAAGTATCACAACACCAGTCTACATGTCTCCAACTCCATCAAGTGCATCAATGGATACCAGTTCCACGATAGCAGAAGATAGTAGAATAACACAAGTCAACACGTCTCCCACTTCGTCAAGTACATCTACGGTTTCCAGTACAAAGATAACCGTGGCAAGTAGCATAACACCAGTGAACACGTCTCCAACTCCGTCAAGTACATATATGGATACCAGTACCACGATAACAGGGGCAAGTATCACAACACCAGTCAACACGTCTCCAACTCTGTCAAGTACATATATGGATACCCGCACTATGATAACCGAAGCACGTAGCACCAATCCAGTCAACACGTCTCCATCACACTCAAGTTCATATGTGGATATTAGTACAACGATAAAAGGGGCAATTGTAACAACACAAATCAACACGTCTCCAACTCGGTCAAGTATATATATTGAAAATATTACCACGATAAATGTAGCAAGTGTTACAACATCAGTCAACATGTCCACAGCTCCGTCAAGTATATCTATGGATACCAGTAAAACAATAACAGGAGCAAGTAGCACAACACCAGTCAACACGTCTCTAACTCGGTCAACTACATCTATGGATACCAGTACCACGATAACAGGAGCAAGTAGCACAACACATGTCAACATGTCTCCATCTCCGTCAAGTACATCTTTAGACACCAGTACCATGATAACAGGATCTATTAGTATAACACCAGTCAACACGTCTCCAAATCCGTCAAGTCCATCTATGGATACCAGTGTAACAATAACAGGGGCAAGTAGAACAACCCTATTCAACACGTCTCCAACTCCGTCAAGTATATCTATGGATACAAGTACAACATTAAACGATGCAAGTAGCACAACACAAGTGAACATGTCTCCACCTCCGTCAAATACATATACAGATACAAGTACCACGCTAACGGAGGCAAGTAGCACAACACCAGTCGACACGTCTTCAACTCCGTCAAGTACATCTATGGATACCAGTACCACGATAAAAGGAGCAAATAGCCCAACACCAGGCAACACGTCTCCATCGCCATCAAGTACATATATTGATACCCGAACAACTATAACAGGAGCAAGTAGCACAATAACAGTCAACACGTCCCCCGCTCCGGCAAGTACATCTATGGATTCCAGTACAACGATAACAGGGGCAAATAGCACAATGCAAGCCAACACGTCCCCAGCTTCGTCAAGTACGTCTACTCTTACCAGTACCACGTTGACAGGACATAATAGCACAACACCCGTCTACACGTCTACCACTCCGTCAAGTACATCTATGGATATCAGTACAACGATAACAGGGGCAAGTATCACAACAACAGTCAACATGTCTCCAACTCCGTCAAGTGCATCTATGGATACCAGTTCCACGATAGCAGGAGATAGTAGAACAACACCAAGCAACACGTCTCCCACTCCGTCAAGTACATCTACGGATTCCAGTACAAAGATAACCGGGGCAAGAAGCAAAACACAAGCGAACACGTATCCAACTCCGTCAAGTACATATATGGATACCAGTACCACGATAACAGGGGCAAGTATCACAACACCAGTCAACACGTCTCCAACTCTGTCAAGTACATATATGGATACCAGCACCATAATAACCGAAGCACGTAGCACCAATCCAGTCAACACGTCTGCATCACAGTCAAGTACATATGTGGATATTAGTACAACGATAACAGGGGCAATTGTAATAACACAAATCAACACGTCTCCAACTCGGTCAAGAATATCTATTGAAAAAATTACCACGATAAATGTAGCAAGTATTACAACATCAGACAACATGTCCACAGCTCCGTCAAGTATATCTATGGATAGTAAAACAATAACAGGAGCTAGTAGCACAACACCAGTCAAAACGTCTCTACCTCAGTCAACTACATCTAAGGATACCAGTACCACGAAAACAGGAGCAAGTAGTACAACACTAGACAACACGTCTCCATCTCCGTCAAGTACATCTTTAGACACCAGTACCACGATAACAGGATCTATTAGTATAACACCAGTCAACACGTCTCCAAATCCGTCAAGTACATCTATGGATACCAGTGTAACAATAACAGGGGCAAGTAGAACTACCCCAATCAACACGTCTCCAACTCCGTCAAGTATATCTATGGATACAAGTACAACATTAAACGATGCAAGTAGCACAACACAAGTGAACATGTCTCCACCTCCGTCAAATACATATATAGATAGAAGTACAACGCTAACGGAGGCAAGTAGCACAACACCAGTCGACACGTCTTCAACTCCGTCAATTACATCTATGGATACCAGTACCACGATAACAGGAGCAAATAGCCCAACACCAGTCAACACGTCTCCATCGCCGTCAAGTAAATATATTGATACCAGAACCACAATAACAGGAGCAAGTAGCACACTACCAGTCAACACGTCCCCCGATCCGGCAAGTACATCTATGGATACGACGATAACAGTGGCAAATAGCTCAACACCAGTAAACACGTCTCCAACTTCGTCACGTACATCTATGGAGACCAGTACCACGACAACCGTGGCAAGTATCACAACACCAGTCAACATATCTCCAACACCGTCAAGTACATCTATGGATACCAGTACCACGATAGCAGGAGATAGTAGAACAACAGATAGTAGAACAACACCCGTCAACACGTCTCCCACTCCGTTAAGTACATCTTCGGATTCCAGAACAACGATAACAGAGTGAAGTATCACTACACCAGTCAACATATCTCCAACTCCGTCAAGTGCATCTATGGATACCAGTTCCACGATAGCAAGACATAGTAGAACAACACCAGAAAACACGTCTCCAACTCCGTCAAGTCCATCTACGGATTCCAGTACAAAGACAACCGGGATAAGTAGCAAAATACCAGTGAACACGTCTCCTACTCCGTCAAGTACATATATGGATACCCGCACTATGATAACCGAAGCACGTAGCACCAATCCAGTCAACACGTCTCCATCACACTCAAGTTCATATGTGGATATTAGTACAACGATAAAAGGGGCAATTGTAACAACACAAATCAACACGTCTCCAACTCGGTCAAGTATATATATTGAAAATATTACCACGATAAATGTAGCAAGTATTACAACATCAGTCAACATGTCCACAGCTCCGTCAAGTATATCTATGGATACCAGTAAAACAATAACAGGAGCAAGTAGCACAACACCAGCCAACACGTCTCTAACTCAGTCAACTACATCTATGGATACCAGTACCACGATAACAGGAGCACGAAGCACAACACAAGTCAACACGTCTCCATCTCCGTCAGGTAAATCTTTGGACACCAGTAACACGATAACAGGATCTATTAGTACAACACCAGTCAACACGTCTCCAAATCCGCCAAGTACATCTATGGATACCAGTGTAACAATAACAGGGGCAAGTGGAATAACACCAAGCAACACGTCTCCCACTCCGTCTAGTACATCTACGGATTCCAGTACAAAGATAACCGGGGCAAGAAGCAAAACACAAGCGAACACGTATCCAACTCCGTCAAGTACATATATGGATAACAGTACCACGATAACAGGGGCAAGTATCACAACACCAGTCAACACGTCTCCAACTCTGTCAAGTACATATATGGATACCAGCACCATGATAACCGAAGCACGTAGCACCAATCCAGTCAACACGTCTCCATCACAGTCAAGTACATATGTGGATATTAGTACAACGATAACAGGGGCGATTGTAACAACACAAATCAACACGTCTCCAACTCGGTCAAGAATATCCCTTGAAAAAATTACCACGTTAAATGTAGCAAGTATTATAACATCAGACAACATGTCCACAGCTCCGTCAAGTATATATATGGATACCAGTAAAACAATAACAGAAGCTAGTAGCACAACACCAGTCAAAACGTCTCTACCTCAGTCAACTACATCTATGGATACCAGTACCACGATAACAGGAGCAAGTAGCACAACACTAGACAACACGTCTACATCTCCGTCAAGTACATCTTTAGACACCAGTACCACGATAACAGGATCTATTAGTATAACACCAGTCAACACGTCTCCAAATCCGTCAAGTACATATATGGATACCTGTGTAACAATAACAGGGGCAAGTAGAACTACCCCAATCAACACGTCTCCAACTCCGTCAAGTATATCTATGGATAAAAGTACAACATTAAACGATGCAAGTAGCACGACACAAGTGAACATGTCTCCACCTCCGTCAAATACATATATAGATAGAAGTACAACGCTAACGGAGGCAAGTAGCACAACACCAGTCGACACGTCTTCAACTCCGTCAATTACATCTATGGATACCAGTACCACGATAACAGGAGCAAATAGCCCAACACCAGTCAACACGTCTCCATCGCCGTCAAGTAAATATATTGATACCAGAACCACAATAACAGGAGCAAGTAGCACAATACCAGTCAACACGTCCCCCGATCCGGCAAGTACATCTATGGATACGACGATAACAGTGGCAAGTAGCTCAACACCAGTAAACACGTCTCCAACTTCGTCACGCACATCTATGGAGACCAGTACCACGACAACCGTGGCAAGTATCACAACACCAGTCAACATATCTCCAACACCGTCAAGTACATCTATGGATACCAGTACCACGATAGCAGGAGATAGTAGAACAACAGATAGTAGAACAACACCCGTCAACACGTCTCCCACTCCGTTAAGTACATCTTCGGATTCCAGAACAACGATAACAGTGTTAAGTATCACTACACCAGTCAACATATCTCCAACTCCGTCAAGTGCATCTATGGATACCAGTTCCACGATAGCAAGACATAGTAGAACAACACCAGAAAACACGTTTCCAACTCCGTCAAGTCCATCTACGGATTCCAGTACAAAGACAACCGGGATAAGTAGCAAAATACCAGTGAACACGTCTCCTACTCCGTCAAGTACATATATGGATACCAGTACCACGATAACAGGGACAAGTATCACAACACCAGTCAACACGTCTCCAACTCTGTCAAGTACATATATGGACACCCGCACAATGATAACCGAAGCACGTAGCACCAATCCAGTCAACACGTCTCCATCACAGTCAAGTACATATGTGGATATTAGTACAACGATAACAGGGGCAATTGTAACAACACAAATCAACACGTCCCCAACTCGGTCAAGTATATCTAATGAAAATATTACCAGGATAAAAGTAGCAAGTATTACAACATCAGTCAACATGTCCACAGCTCCGTCAAGTATATCTATGGATACCAGTAAAACAATAACAGGAGCAAGTAGCACAACACTAGTCAACACGTCTCTAACTCAGTCAACTATATCTTTGGATACCAGTACCACGATAACAGGAGCAAGTAGTACAACAGAAGTCAACACGTCTCCATCTCCGTCAAGTACATCTTTGGACACCAGTACCACGATAACAGGATCTATTAGTATAACACCAGTCAACACGTCTCCAAATCCGTCAAGTACATCTATGGATACCAGTGTAACAATAACAGGGGCAAGTAGAACAACCCCAATCAACATGTCTCCAACTCCGACAAGTATATCAATGGATACAGGTACGACATTAAACGATGCAAGTAGCACAACACAAGTGAACATGTCTACACCTCCGTCAAATACATATATAGATACAAGTACAACGCTAACGGAGGCAAGTAGCACAACACCAGTCGACACGTCTTCAACTCAGTCAAGTACATCTATGGATACCAGTACCACGATAACAGGAGCAAATAGCCCAACACCAGTCAACACGTCTCCATCGCCGTCAAGTAAATATATTGATACCAGTACCACGATAACAGGAGAAAGTAGTATAACACGAGTCAACACGTTTCCAACTCGGTCAAGTACATCGATAGATACCAGTACCGCGATAAATGGAGATAGTAACACAACACCAGTCAACAAGTCTCCCACTCCGTCAAGTACATCTACGGTTTCCAGTACAAAGATAACAGGGTCAAGTAGCACCACAACATTTAACACGTATCCAACTCCGTCAAGTACATCTATGGATACCAGTACCACGATAACAGTGGCAAGTAGCTCAACACCAGTAAACATGTCTCCAACTTCGTCACGTACATATATGGAGACCAGTACCACGACAACCGTGGCAAGTATCTCAACACCAGTCAACATATCTCCAAATCCGTCAAGAACATCTATGGATACCAGTACCACGATAGCAGGAGATAGTAGGACAACAGATGGTAGAGCAACACCCGTCAACACGTCTCCCACTCCGTTAAGTACATCTACGGATTCCAGAACAACGATAACAGGGTCAAGTATCACTACACCAGTCAACATATCTCCAACTCCGTTAAGTGCATCTATGGATACCAGTTCCACGATAGCAGGAGATAGTAGAACAACACCAGTCAATACGTCGCCCACTCCTTCAAGTACATCTACGGATTCCAGTACAAAGATAACCGTAATAAGTAGCAAAACACCAGTGAACACGTCTCCAACTCCGTCAAGTACATATATGGATACCAGTACCACGATAACAGGGGCAAGTAGCACAACACCAGTCAACACGTCCACCGCTCCGGCAAGTACATCTATGGATTCCAGTACAACGATAACAGGGGCAAATAGCACAATGCAAGCGAACACGTCCCCAGCTTCGTCAAGTACGTCTGCTCTTACCAGTACCACGTTAACAGGACATAATAGCAAATCACCAGTCAACACGTCTCCCACTCCGTCAAGTACATCTATGGATATCAGTACAACGATAACAGGGGCAAGTATCACTACACCAGTCAACATGTCTCCAACTCCGTTAAGTGCATCTATGGATACCAGTTCCACGATAGCAAGAGATAGTAGAACAACACCAGTGAACACGTCTCCAACTCCGTCAAGTATATCTACAGATATCAGTACAACGTTAAACGGAGCAATTAGCACAACACCGGTCAACACGTCTCCAACACCGTCAAGTACATCAAAGGATACCAGTACCAATATAACAGGAGCTAGTATCACAACACCAATGATCACGCCTCCCACTCCGTCAAGAACACCTATGGATAACAGTATCACGATAACAGGTGTAAGTATAACAACACGAATCAATACGTCCCAAACTCCGTCAAGAACATCTATGGATACCAGTACCACGATGGCAGGAGCAAGTAGCACTACACCAGTCAACACTTCTCCCTCTCCGTCAAGTACATTTATAGATACCAGTACCACAATAACAGGAGCAAGTTTCACCACACCAATCAACACATCTCCAACTCCGTCAAGTGCATCTATGGATAACAGTACAACGATAACAGCAGCAAGTAGCTCAGCACAAGTCATCACGTCTCCCACTTCGTCTACGACGTCTATAGACACTAACACAACTACTATTGGAGGAAAGAGTACACCTGTCATTACGCAATTTCCTGTGATACACCCTGATTTGGGTTGGTCAGTTTCATCTTTCCATCACAATATGTATTATGGTTTGTTTCTGTCCGTTGTATCCGTCTCTGTGATTTGTTTTCTTTGAACCATTTTTTTCAATATTAAGTATATCCAGGAGAATACATATGTATTTTCCCCTGATTGCTTAATTGTAAAATCATAATATTTTTATTTTATTAAACAAATATCCATGTTCTGAATATGCCTATAAAATAAGATATTCAAACAAAACGTAACACAGCGTTTAGCTTGAACATTGTATGTTAATAACGTGCATGTGCAGTGGTCAGCTAATATCATTTAACACATGGGAAGTGTTGTTATTTTAGGTTGTGCTGAATATGTGGTGCAATTTGTGCTTGTGATTGACGGAAAATATGAGCCTTCTATTGAAAAGGATAAGACTTTCGTTGACCATCTACGCAACAAGGTAAAGTAATAAATACACACACTCAATATGCATTCATATATATAACCATGATAATTTAAATCTAAATGCGCATGTAAATGACATAATTGATGGTACATTATGTTGACTTTAAACATCTGTAATGCCATGTTATATTATGCTATTGATTGCATTTATACATATTTGGCAATTTTGCAATAAAATGTTTTTTTTTATTACCATAAAATACTTCAATTCCTCGCAATTCTTTGCTTACATGCTTCGCGATAAACATTACTCTATACAAACTTTTATGCACCCACTTTAGAGAGGGGGGATGCACATAAAATTGCCCTTGTCCGTCCGTCCGTCCATCCACCCGTCCGTCCGTCCTTCCCGTCCTTCTGTCGGATTTGTGTGTCGCGCACAGGCTTGAGCACCTGGGTATTTTGGTGAAGTTTTTTCCGACATCAGCGGAGATATTGCTCTTTTTAGAAAAACATGAATTTTTTAGACTTATGTCACGCGTAAGCCAAAAAGTATTGCTGCTAGAGTGGTGAAACTTTATAAACATAATAATCATGCTTGTGAACATGTGCAGCTGCGTATTTTGGTGCTGTTTTTGTTTTCCGACATCAGCGGAGTTATGGCCCTTTTTGGCAAAAAATGACATTTTTTACTTGTGTCGCGTGTAACTCGAAATGTATTACTGCTAGAGTAATGAAACTGTATATACATATTAATCAGCACGAGAACCTGTGCATCTGGGTATTTTGGTGCAGTTCTTTTCCACCACAGTGGAGTTATGGCCCTTTGTTAGCTAAGAATGACATGTATGGATGTGTGTCGCGTGTAACTCAAAAAGTATAACTGCTAGACGGACGAAACGTTATAAACAAACTCATCAGCATGTAACATTGTGCACCTAGGTACGTTGGTGCATTTTTCCGACATCAGCAGAGTTTTGTGACAACCAGCGGAATGTGGGGGCATCCGTGTCCTACGGACACCTCTCTAGTCTGTACAGAGTTCACTATCGTCTGGTTTATGTTTTATTTCAATAGTCATTAAAACAAAGTTACATTCATTAGTTTTAATAAAATATAATTGAATAATAGAGAATAATAGAGAACGTTATTTACCTTTCAGTTGAACACGACCATGTTCAGTAACCTAAGAGGATACAGTTTTACACTAACCTTTAGGTAGGTCCGATGCTTTTACAACTGTACCTTTTAGTCTACTATTTACTCTTCTAAAATACAAAATTCCATTATTCCTGTTCGAATGACGTCCTATAATGTTATGACCTGTTTATAAACAAGGGAGGTAACTGTCATTACCACACTTGTAGAAAATTGATAATGGTGTAGAGGATATTTTTGAGTTTCAGTGTAAGGTCGTATTTAATTTCATGACTGGTCATGTAAAACATATAAAATACCAGTTTTATATGACCACAAATCAAATAAAATACAATCTTTCAACAAATTTTCTGTTTATTTCATGCTTTTTACGATAAACAAAACGACAAATTTGTGTATTACGACGTCATAAATGATTTCGACCATTGTTGTTTTAGGAAAAATAGCGTCATTCTTTTTTGCGACATTGTCGCTAAATTATATTTTCATTGAATTTCATTATGTGTATTTTGTTTGTTACACAAGCCGAGGTTTACACTTCCGATAAATTCACATAGAGGATCCACAAACATTTTCACAAAAGTGAAAAGTATTTCCATATAAACCAGAGTGAAATTATCAAATGTTATCTTTTCACTCGACCCATAGTGAAATGATCGAATTATCTTTCACTCCCCACTCATTCACATTACAGCATTCACAGCATAGCATACCAAAAAGAATGACTGCGCATTTAATGTCCTTTAAACTGGCGTTTGAAATTACAGTATTATGTACAATATTATAATATCTTTTTCGCCTCTGTTTATATGGTTATCCAGTCCAAATAATATTAACGTCTAGTATAGAAGTATATATTGCTGGTTGATAGATGCTGCATGCGTTTACGTACTTGAATATAAAACACGGTTTATGTTTATTCTGAATTCAATTTTATCAATAATTCTGAAATCAAATCTATAATGTGTTTGAACAGTACATAAATCATCATGTTCGTTTCATTAGTAAGTAATACGCATGGACCTTACTGTTATCTTAATACAGAACACATGCCGTGATTTTTGGGTGTATGATCGGGGGAAACAGAAAGTTTCGCATTAGTAACAACGAATTGAATCAGCTACGTACTGTTAATGTTTATGAATTTACGTAAATGTTGAGCAAATTATATAATATTTAATGTTGTAGTAGTTAAATGTTAATGGAAATTCAATACTGGACATAATTTAGTGGTCAACAACATCAAACTAGTTTTGTCGATTTAAACCATTGTGTAAGTACCGTTTCATATAGAAACAATGGGATTTTGTGTATGTTGTATTACCAATAACTTCTCACTCATTTATTCTAATTTGCAGCAAAGAAAGGTAACAATGCATCAGTGTTTTATATGCGTATTTGTTTTACTAATATATCACATATGAGATGTTAATCAATATTATGTGTAAAAGCTTCATCGCGTTTGCGATTAGTAAAGCGAACGGGAGAATTGCGGTTAGCCTTGACGGGACAAAGTGTTAAATAGCTGTCTAAAAGTTGCTATATATTTGCTTTATTTTGCACACTCAGATCAATTTACATTTATTGCCATGTGTAGACATAATGCGCTGACAATAATATTAGCAGGCAATGTATATGCGATTGATCTTTTTACAATTCGTATTACTTATATACACACTTTTAAAAAAGCTTTAAACTACGCACCACTACTTGTTAAGGTTTGTTTACATTTGTAATTAATAATTAACACTGTTTCTAATAAATCTATAAATAAATTTATATATTGGTATATGGTTATCTTTGTATCCGGAATAATACTAGCTTTATCTACATTCTTTTATAAGTATAAAATCATGCTGTCCGTTTCTTAGGAATTTAAAGAGAAATGCATTTTAAGCAGTAACACGCATATGTCAAACGTTGTACAAAGATGAATAGTGTACATGCATATGCTATTACGATGTTAATTGTTTTCAAACAATATACGAAATGGTTGTATTTTGTGTTGAGCTAGTATCACCTAACATAAATTTACAAACGGCAACTGACATAAACATAAAGTTAGAGTGAATGCCTATACATTTTGATTGTACGGGTGTGATATTATTTGTTGTGTGTGTTGGCTTGGTAAATATACTAAAACTATGTAAACGAAGTAAAATTATATAACAATAAATGCTTAAAGGTAGTTAATGCTCATATATGGCGGTCATATGCAATTGCTCTGTATAGTGTACGCATTTGGTTTATATGCATTTATAGTCATATATACTTCTAAATGTATACCTAACGCAGTATTGAATTTCACTAACACATAATTATGACGTAAAGGTTTGTTAACAATTTCAGAAATTTATAGGTTGGAGAAATTCGATTTATATGTACAATGTAAATATGTATGAAGTACTTTGTTGTTGTCGAATACATTTTGCAGTTAAAGCCAATAAATACGACTGTTTCATCGAGTTTTTAAAATCATGAAATAGTACATTTTATTTCAGTGAAGGAAGCATAAAATGCCACATTGAGATGAGATTTAATCAGACCGAAATGAAGGCCGCTAATAGCAATATCACAACAGTTCTTCAACAAATTGTTCAGAACATAATTCACTTACGTTCAGGCATCAACACAACACGTGGAGCAGTGAAATATGAAGAACTTCTTCAAAACGTCGAAGACGAAAAAGGTTTTAAACTTGTATAACATCTTGTCATGTACACGCTCGAGAAAAACACTGAGTTTGTGTGCTCATATAAAATGGTTTACACAATAGATCGTTCCCGATTTTGCAACTGACTTTTTAAACTCCTCCACAACTGTTTTTAGTGCTTCAGGAATTTAATAAGTGATTGCATGTATATGTAAATCAGGTTAACAGTTTAACATGTGATATCCGGGTAAATAGTCGAATAAAACGCTATTTTAATTTGTGTATGATTGATATTTTTGGAAACGTTAGTATTTAATCCAAACATTTTCTTCGTCAGTCATTTATGTTAATAGTTTGTTGTTGCTTTTTATTACTTTCAGCGAGAGTGGAGGCCCTTTCAGACGAATGCAGTCTGGTCACTAGAGCATGCACGCCATCCTATGTCTTCACCTGCCCTAACGGCGTCGACGTGTCCCAGGGCCGGTGTATGCATAAATGTGAATCACCTGATACACGTGACTATTGTGGCAAACATGGGACCTGCTTCTTCGACTTTGGAAACAATGCAGTGGCTTGCAAGTTAGAATTCTAGACTTGGTTGTACGACATATATTAAATACTTGTATATAGTTTCACCATTTGTGCGACTGTTGCGCGTCTGCTCCTCCAGCGAATCATATTTTTGATGTATTTGCCATTCGTGTTTCTTTTTCATATTTCTTTCTAATAGCAATTTGTATAAACGATTTAACTAAATTAAAAACATTTTCTTTATTCGTGGCAATTGTACACAATAACAAAACAAAAAACATTTTACATGGTAACAATACTTGCTTATAGGTACTGCACAAACTACATTGTACATATTGTTTGTGAGATAGGTAATCAACAACTCTAATGATATAAATGGTAACATCGTTATGACATAAATATGATGTTAAGATGATTTACACTGTTGAATTTCCGAAAATCATTAAGCGTATAAATGATTGTCAAATTGACGTTGTTATATGTGTTCAGTTTTACTTTTTTAAACAGGTGCGAGCAGACAGCGTATCACGTGTACCACGGACCACGGTGTGCCGAGGTTACAGCTACTCAGGAATATGTTCTTGCCATGGCCCTGGGGATAGGAGGGGGCGTGGTGTTTGTCCTGCTGATTACCATCATATGCATGTGCATTCGCAACTGTAGAAACAAAAATAAACACAATGTCAGGTAGTAATATAATTAAAAGTAATATAATTATATGTGTTTCATTATATTTATATTAAAACAACATTGCAAAGCAAGCATAAGCTTAAACGCCGGGGTCCACTTCTCTGATTTTGCGGTTTTAGAGCAATTAACCGATATTCGAAGAGTGGACTAAGCTTATTCGACAGTGATTGGTGGTAAGTGCACTCATTCTGTAAACAGAGACACCTGTTTGAACAAGGGAGCAGTGAAAACTGCAACTTTCTTCTCCTGTCATCTATCAGATGAGACCCAGGATGTAAACACTGCACCGAGTCAGCAGCTTTCTACTGGCTGTGTATATTTTTAATGACCTTTTCGTGGGTGGGATTATCTTTTCCAGGGAAATTTGAATTTTCTTACAGACAACACAATATTTTATTTGAAAACAAGGGTAAATGGTGTTTTACAGCATTCATTTTTAATATGCCAAAAGCTTATCTGTTAATTTATTTGTGTGCCAAATTTCAAAGAAAAATAATTATTTGAACCAGAGAAAATATAAAATGTGTTTTCATCCTTCTGCTCCTGAAAGACCAGTGTGTAACTGAAAAGTAGACATTTTCTAAACATCAGGCCCTTTTATACTGTCACCCCGGTGTTTAAAAATTTAAAACTCATTCAATGCAAGTAACTGGTATAAACTGAAAAGTAAACAGATATGACACAGACCTCGTAATTGTCACGCACATCATACGCAACTAATGTGCTCTTCAGTGATTATGGTGTATCTGCCTGGGACGAGCCAGCTTCCGGTCGAATCGGAACACTAAAGGATCTCAGTTTCCGGTCCCATCCAGGCAAAACAGGGTCGACGTATGGGCGTTATCATCGTACTGTCAATATGGTAACGCATCATACGTAGCTTTACTCGAATAATTGTGTTTATATATGAAAAATAAATACTGCATGTACATATAAATTCACATGCATACATGTACATTTAAAAGATTGTCTTCGACTTTGAAATAAAAACATACAGTGTAGGTTAATACACTAAATTCTATCATAAATAAACAACAATACTTTATCATAACTATTAAATAGTCACATTATAAACACTCGTTTTATTTAGTGAAAATAGCTTCGTATTTAAATTTAATAAATAAGCAAAAGAACTTGTTTGATGAGTTTAAATGACATGCCAATAACAGAAAACAAACGCAAGGAAATGAACCATTAAAGAAATCTCTTTCATGAAAATTAGGTACTCATATTTCTAACGTATCCATGATATGTTCACAGGCGTTCGAACCCGTGTTTAGCGGCAGCGGACGCATGCGCCAAGGAATGTATCTACCATCCCCGGACGAGGATGACTTTTACAATACGCCGTCATTTCTGCGAATAGACACAGCTGCTGATGTAAGTAACTGGAAATGTGTATCTTGAGAAAGACGTAAGCCGAAACGTTGAGATGAAAGTTCTCAAATATATACATGTGCTTTTGTTGATTCAAACCTTACTAGAAGTAGTAGTAATAGTAGCAGTAACAGTAGTTGTAATTGTAGTAGCAGTAGTAGTAGTA